>NEWO01000963.1:58249-73873 GCA_003013225.1 Phalaenopsis aphrodite
CGTTTTTGAAAATATGAGGCTAAACTAACTCTGAAGACTTTAGCCAATATAGATAGGTTTATTGGTGATTTGCATGACTATATATCTTTCAAAAGCAAATTACTAGGTCCTTAAATGAAGGATCTGTTATTAAACAACTGTGTTGGATTTTTCTTTTTGAAAAGAGAATGAGGTTTTCATGAGAATCGAGGAAAAATACTAGGTTCCCCATTCCCGTTCACACCACAATAGATGATTGGTAGGTTTATTTTATTGTAGGCTCCCATAAGTCTCGAAGTATTTCTATCAAATAATTGGATGCAATGTTTAAAAAATCATATACTATTCTAAAGAATAGAAGTATTAACTTAGAATGGACCCAATCACTCGGATGATAAAAATCTTGGTGATTTATGGATTTGTGGAACCTGAATTTTTTGCTTACCTTAAGGGTGTAAACGAAGGTTTATTATATTTTGGGGTACAGTATTCCTATGTCAGGACTCCCTTATAGTTGATTGCATCTCAAGAATTACTTTTGAGAACACTCTCGGTTAAAGTTATGCCTTATAACTCTCTTATTCATTAGTGGATTTCTATAAGATTATCAATGTTGAAGACTTAGATGAAAGGGTAAGCTTGGATAGGAGTTAACTTCACTTGAGTTGAGCAACTTGAGTTTCTTAAGTTAGTTTCAGATGTAAAAGTTTTATTTAAGTTAATGTTCTGATTTAGGTTGTTTATTAGATTTTGAGAGATGCGTTTAAATTTTCAAGTTTTATTGATGGAAAAATTTTGATTTTGTGAGATTAATCTGCTAAATTTGTTGTTAAGTTATATTTTAAAATTGTTAAGCCAAAATACAGTTTCTTATCTATTGTACTTACCTCCTAGCATTAACAGAATTCCTACATATAGATCTAAAACTAATAAAATAGAAAACAAAAAATCAGGATAATATAGATGAATTGATAAGTGGACACGGTAGTTACTTAAACATAGATTGTAGTAAAAATATTAATGAAATAATCGATAATGGGTAATAGAAAATAGCTTAGTCATATATAATTATAATTTAAAAGGAGAAGGCATTTTGAATTTCTAGAAAATACTCCTATTGGAATAGCTAAAAAATGGATCTTAGGATTAAAAGATGAGCAAAAATAAACTATTAGAGATACTTCTTTAGGAGAAAGAATTATAAGCACACCTGGTAAATGACCAATAATTTAAGGTGATTATATAAAAAATGAATTTTTAGGATATAAAATTAGATTCACCACTAAAACTGAAAAACGAAAACATCAATCTAATATAACAAAGTAAAAAATAACATCCCTAAACATTTGCAATATATGTTACTTAAATGGATATAGTTGCCAGTATTAAATATATTTTTATGATATTTTAGCTGATGACAAACTATTATATTTAGACATGTATTTTTATAAATTACCAGGACCATATAACATTATATGGAGCCAAGAATTTACAGCAAAACATCAGAATGATATAACTCAAGGAAGTCGTATACATTATGCTTTAGAAAAATTAGCAGAAGCATGTCAACATATTGATTTGCATAAGCAAAATAAATAATATAAGTAATTGTTATGCTATAAAAAATCTGACTTGGTCCCTAATCAGTGGGGATGTTATTCCTCTAATAAGAAATGCAATTGCTCTACAAAAGGGAAAAAGAAAAAATTATGTAGGAAAATACAGAAAATACATTTTAATCTTAATAGGAGAACTTTTAGAAAAAAGAAGAAGAATAATAGTAATAGTAAGAAAATTAAATGTTGGATATGCAAACAAGAAAGTCACTATGCTAACAAATGTCCAAAAAAAGATAAAATAAACCATGTAAAATTTGTATCCATAATTAAAGAAAATAATTTAGAACTCATTTTTAATATCTCCAAAATTGACAGTGAGGAAGAATTGTATCAATTATAAGAAACTGAAGATAATTTAATAAATATAAGTTACCCTGATGATAAAATAGAAGAATATTTATATTCTGAGTAAAGAAAGAAAACTCATAATCACATATAATTAATGACAACTCAGTTGAATATGAAAGACATATTACTTTATTCAAAGAAGCCTATAATAAAATAAGGAAAAGAAAATTATCTTTAGAAACAAAAGATTGTTTCGATATGCTTATTTTTCTATGTGAAAGAAACATACATTATAGCATTCGACAAGGCGACATCCTGTAAACATAATAAATACAGAATGAAAAACTAGAATATCACTTTATAATCAACAAATAAAAAGATAATATTTAGAAAGGATAAAAAATCCTGAGAAATATAAACATATATTTTTTGGAGGAATTCAAATTTTAATTAAAGCATATTCCTGAAAAGACAATGATAGCCTCATTAATATCTGTATATACGATAACAGAATTATACATTCCAAAAAAGACAATTTATTAGGAGTTATACAAGGAAATCTATGTTACCAAACTTTAATGTTTAACTTACACCCTATATATGCAGTTATTATTAATGATAAACATCTTGACAAAAATCTAACACTAAAATACAAATTATATCGAGTAAAATTAAGAGATGGAAGTGTTGTTTACAGCATAACTTATCAGACTGCATATGCATATTGTAATCAACATAACTGTTGCATTTAAGTCAAATACAGACCCAATCCAATTAGACCCACCCACTATTCTCTCACATAGGACAAATTATTCAACCTGAAGAAATATATGAGTTAAAAGTAACACCACCCTCATCTAATCTTCTCCTTGACTCGAAGACGATAGGAATTTTGGAAGCCAAAGGCACCCAAAATTAACCTTCTTAGAGAACGCAACTTATTGTCTATATAACCAAGATGTTCTCTAGATACAAATATATCTCTCTTTCTTCGACCAACTCTAAAAATAAAATAATAGAATAATAATAATCAATTATTAGTAATTGATCATTACATTTCGCCAGATCAAAAATGTAATATTTTACTCGACACAGGATCCCATAAATCACATATAGACCAAAACTTAATACCACAAAATTTACAAATACCAAAAGATAAATCTTACATTTATCAAGATTATTTTTACGATATAAATAATATGATTATCTTACAAATACCACAAAATTTACAAAATTTACAAATACCAAAAGATAAATCTTACATTTATCAAGATTATCTTACAAATACCAAAACTGATCATTACATTTATCAAGATAAATCTTACATTAAATTGTACACACGAAGTTAATATCCTTTTTTGGTTTTTAGGATATAAATAGTATGATAATAGATTTTCAACATTCATTTTTAATTGATGATAAAAATTCAAACCGTAGTAAGAATGTACTTTCTCCAACAACATGTTATATCCTTTACACATGAAAATATTAATATTGATAATTATACACTTCCATGAAATACAGTTTCATAGCTGTATTACATTAGATTTATACATTCCTACCTACGAACTTATCCCTTTACATGCCTTATGTGACATAGGAAGTGACATTACAGCATGTAAAAAATGTATGATTCCACCACATGTGCAATCTATTCTGAAAAATTACTACTCGAAACATTTAATGGAACAAAAGCCATAAAGGAATATTGGACTAATCAATACTTCGTCATTCAATCTGCTCTTTTAAAAATAAAAAAAGTTATGGTGTCTTCCTGACAACAGTCCAGATATAATTTTAGGAAATAATTTTCTTAAAACATTTTCATCGTTTATACAAACTAAAAATAACATCATTTTAGTCAACCCTAATAGTCATTCAATCCACTACCCAATTATAAAAATTCCAGAATTTCGATCAACAAATCTCATTTTCCGCAGAGAGCATGGTGATTTTCCACTTGACCAGAATCTAAAAAATTCTTTCCCTCATCTATTTAATATCAATCTAAGTCTAAAAACTGCATCCTACCCTGATAACGACAAACTTAATGAACTAATATCTTTTGCAAATACTTTATTTAAACAAACATTTTCATAAAATCCATTACAATTTTGGAAACAGGACGAAACTCTAGTTATAATTGAACCAATTAAACCTACACTCATTATCAGAGTAAGACTCTTGAAATCTCCTTCTGAAGATAAAAAAAATGAATTCCAAATTCAAATTAAAAAATTATTAGATCTTAAATTAATAGAGCCTAGTAATAATCCACATGGTAGTCCAACCTTTTCGGTACGAAATCACGTCGAACAAGTAAGAGGAAAAGCAAGGTTAGTAATTAATTATAAAAAACTTAATGATAATACCAAATTCAATGGATATTTTTACCAAATAAAAAAGTATTGATCAATTATATTATAACAACAAAATGGTTCTCTAAATTAGACTACAAATTAGGATTTTGGTATATAAAAAAGCATTCTGATTGCCGAGAATTTACTGCATTTAGCACATGATACACCAAAATAATATATTAATTTAAGTACTTATTTTATGCTTATTTTTTGTGATATTACACTTTAAAGAAGGGTATTTTAGTATTTCTTTTGTGGGTATATCATTTTTAAGCATTTGGAGCAAAAATGACAAAAAAAGACGAAATTTGGAGCCAAAACAGTGAATTTTGGGATTCTGGCGCATGATGTGTGTTGACCTCACTTTTGGTTGAGGTTTATTTTTCCTCTTTAGTAGCCTAAGGTCTAGCCATAAGACTTCCTATTGATTATTCGTAGAAAACTAGAAAAGGAACCCTCACCATTAGAAATTCTAAACTCCTCTTTACTCAACTTGAAGATCTACATATTGGTCATAACCTCTACTTAGTAGGTGGGGTCACTATAGGGGAGCTCAAGAAGAGTTCTTATAGGACTGTTGGACCTTAGGGTTGACCCTGGGTGTTGGTCTAGAGCTAAGGCATTCACCAGCAATCACCTCACTCACAATCACTCACAAATAAAAACCCAAAATTTCTTGACCTTGATCCCTTGATCCATTGGGAGACTCATGTAGATGGCCCCTAAACCCACTGACCGTAGGTTAGAGTTTAGCTAAAACCAATATATAGAGGACCCAAAAATTGGGTTTCCATTGGTCCATGGCTTATTTATGGTTGTTGGCACCCCAACTCTACCAAAATGTCCAACTTAGCATTTTGTCCCCTAAACCTCCAAATTACCTAAGTACCCTTGAAACCCTAAATTTGGCCAAAATTCTTAAATTTATCCAAAATACCTAAATTTATTCAAAAATCATTTCAAACCTTTTAAAAACATCCAAATTACCCAGAATCATAAAAAATTGTCAAATTACCAAAATGCCCCTGCTTACCCAAAAATTCCAAAAAATTCAAAAAATCCCAAAATACTCCAAATATTACCAATTTCACTTTTCTTAACTAACACATAAACCAATTTGGCCAATTTGACCATCTTTGACTAAAACTCCCAAATTGCCTTTAAAGGCCCAATTTCCCCAAATCCACTTCAAATGTTCATCAAATTGGTCCTAATCTCCACCAATTTCATCCTAAACCCAAATTCACCTTTCATGTGACCAATCTAAACCAAATCCATGCTCAATTAGCCCATTATTTGAGCCCAATTTTGATCTAAATCAAAACCCCCAATTTTGGCCTTATGGCTTGGTTCCACCAAATTGAACCCCATGGCCTACTTCATCGGTCTCCATTTGGACCCTAAACTCTTCATAACATTCCTAAACATCAAACTTGACCTTCAATTGGCCTTTGTGAAGCCTCAATTTCATTTAATTCCAAACCAGGTTAAAAGTCCCAAATTTTGCCCTAAATTGGCTATGCCTCCAAATTTCACCAAATTGATTGCCTTAACCACAAAATGGCACCCAATTTATGTTGAAAACTCTTCATGGAATTCCTATTAACCATTCTCAAGAATCAATTTGTACTTAGCCCAAGGCTAGTCCAATCTAGACCCAAGTCTAGCCCATCATTCCCAAAATGACCAACTCTCCAAAATCCTCCAAATTGACCCCCCAATTGAACTCAAATCCTTTCAATCCTTCACCAAAATGTTCATGAAAATCATCTACATCAAACTCATCAATCAATTGGGTCAATTGACATGGCTAGTCTATCCCAAACCCAAGTTTTGGCCCACATTGGACCCATGCACTAAAATTAGCATAACCACCCCAAAGCAACCAAATTAATGACTCTACAGCCATTAGTTGGACACTAGTGACCAAGCTAAACCCCATAAAACCACCTAAACTATACCATGAACCAAAGGTCCCCTGAATCAAGGGATTTTGATTCCATATTTTACTACGCCTTGAATATTTTTGCCAGAACTAAATCTCAACTCATTTAATTGCTGTGACAAATTCCCCTGGCGCACCAGACCACCACCTAGCCACCATCCTTGGCCTGGCGGGCCGACCTAGTGGTTGGAGAACACCAAAGTCGTGAGCCACCCCATGGAATCAAACCCATTTCAAACCTGAAGGACACCTCATTCAAATCAAATGTTAGAGCCTCTCTGCCCTCCACCTAAGCATCGCTTTTCACCCCCTAATTGGCCATGAAAACCACCCTTAAGCCATTTTTATAAAAAGCTCCCGTCCACGGCCATGGAGGGAGAGTTGAAATTTTCTCAGAGAGAGCCCTCCAAATTGCTCACAAAGACTCTTTGAGGCCTCCTCAGTTTAAGCCAACCACTTTCCCCCACTGATTCCCACTATGGAAGCTCAATTTTGAGCTCAAACTTCTGCCTAAAACCAGGACAGAGCTCAATACACCTTCACAGTCCACCAAACTCAAATTAAACTTACCCACACCTTCACCATAGTGAAAGAAGGAGAAGCCCCATCAAATTCCCTTTCCACAGAGACCCTGACATAGCTCTAGACCAACATCTGAAATCGAGCTTGGCCAAATTCATACCTAGTCCTTTCACCACAATAAGAGGCTCAATCCCTAGCCTCTTTGGACCCCAATGAACGTGTCGAGCACCTCTGATTGAAGCTTCCCTTCTTAGAGCAAAAGGAGATATCAAGCCTTGAAGATGGACGGTTCTCGAGCTAGGCCATTGGGGACGATGAAGGAGAGCCATCTGATCGCGTGTTGATCTCATCAACGAATGAGATCAAGCCAGACAGTGCTTCCTTATGCGAACCACAGGCCTAGTCGCCTCTGAGGTGGATGGCAGCGTTAAATAAGAGCGCATCGCGTGGAGCTTCGAAGCCGTCATAGGTTGACATGGCACCGCCCGTTTAAATAGATAAATAGGTATTTAAATAATTCAGAAAATACTCTCTAACTTCAAAAATTCATATCTTGGTGTAGAAAAATCACAAAAATAAAATAAAAATACCCTCTTGCTCAGTGGACAGACGAAAACAATGTGAAAATAATTTGAAGTCCATTTGATGCATGTTTTATTTTTAATTAATTAAATATTATTTTGAGTCTTTTGATTCTCCATGCATGTAGACATTTCACCATGACTTGAAATTTTAGCATGTTGTTGCCTCTGTCTTAGGGAACATTCTCTGATTTTTCTCAAATCAGAGAAGATCTCTAGATAGAGATCCATATTTTTCAATTTTATGTCTATTATTTGCATAAATTAATCATAATAATTAGCATGTCACTTAGAAGCTTCCAAGAAAATTTTGGTAGGTCTACTATGACGAGAGAACTATTTGAAAAATCTTTCATGAGTTAAGTCA
Source organism: Phalaenopsis aphrodite (assembly GCA_003013225.1). NCBI lineage: Eukaryota > Viridiplantae > Streptophyta > Magnoliopsida > Asparagales > Orchidaceae > Phalaenopsis > Phalaenopsis aphrodite. The sequence goes on from NEWO01000963.1 coordinate 65,911, forward strand.
TTCAAAATGCACATAATCTTCACAAACCCTAAAACACAAAGATAATTAATTTTGAGAAATACAAACATCTAAATGACTTGATTTTTTAACTCCACTAAGATTCAAAGTTCAGAAAACTCCCCATAAAAATTTCAAACATTTGGAGCTCATTTAATAACTCAAATTGATTTTCTAAGTTAAATGACATTTTTGATACCAAAATGATTTTTTAATAATCAAAATATAACTCAAAAATAATGAAAACATGTTTTTGGAGTTCTCTGTGATAAGGAAAATTTTCCAAAAATAAAATGGTGTTTAAAATAAAAACTTCATTTTTAGCTTATTTTTAAATATTTAAAATAATTAAAAAATGAAAAAAATCACAAAATAATAAAATTCATAGAAATATTCTAAATTATTTTCTCAACATTTAGGAATAATTGTAATCTTTTTTCCTGACTTTCTAAATAAATATATTAAATTATAAATCTTAAAATAATTTCTAAAGGCTAAAAATGGATTTTCACCAAAATAATTCCAATAAATCAAAGAAAAATGAAAAAAGTGTAAAATTTACTTCTATAGGTTCTCTGAAATCAATGAGTCTTTTCAAAAATATAGAACTTAATTTTCTACACTTAAAATATTTTATAATTACTAAATACTCCAGAATTTAAAATAATTCTAATAATTCACAAAAACTCAATAAATCATGAAATTTGGTCCAAATGGCTCTCTGATCTATGTCTACCTCCAGTAAAAATTTCATGGGATTAGGCGTTGTCTTGGTCAAGTTATGAAATTTTCTTTGAAAAATCCTTTTTTGCATTAAAAAATTATGTAAATTAAATTAAATTTTGAAAATCACATTTTCTCCACTGATGTCTTAATTGACCCATGAGTAAGGTAAGATAAAAATTTCAAAGTCATTTAAATTAAATTTGACAAATTATTAAGTGATAGAGCCTTAGGGGCAAAAGTGTAATTTTAGAAATTTAGCCTTAATTAATATTTAGGATTGATTCCAGAGAGAAAAATGGGTAACCTTTGATCTTAATTAACTTATTTGAATGATTGAAATGAAACAAGATTAATTGGTAGAAACCAATCTCACTTTTGTTAATTAAAAAATAAATATGTAATTTCCTAAAATTATTAAAATTTGGAAGTTCATTAAATTAAATAACCTTAAACTTAGGGGTATGACTCAGGAAGTTAATAACTTACTAATTTAATATTGCTTTTTGAGGTTCAAATGATTTTCAAAAGTTTTAAAAATGAATCATCTTCATTTAAAATTTTAAGAATAACTAAGTCATCCACCAAAATCTTAATGGCTTAATAGTGACCTAAGCTAAATCAAATTTGGCTAAATAAGGATTAGAAAAAAGTGGACATAACTAAAATTAAACACCATTGGAACACTACAAGCCCAAATTAAAATTGGCTAAATGTCTTTGATAACACTAACTTGCATATTTAAGGGTTTTACCCACAATTTACAACTTAAATCACAAGTGATAATTACCATACTCATAGGGATAATTGAAACATCAAGGTTCACTGAGCATTAGAAGTATTTACAGGATGGGTTATTGAGCAACATAAAAAGTTTAAAATAACCTCGAGACTTTTCACCAGGTAGTGAGAGGGAAGCATGGACATATTTCTTTCTCCAGATCTGTTGGATACGTTGGAAGTCTACTAAATTAATATGTTTTGATTAACAAAAATCATCCTTAATCAAACTAATTGGGACCCACCAAGATATGACCTAGGGTTAGGTAGATCACCAAAACTTTACTGTCCTGTTTCATTTAAAATGCCCTGACATTCATTTTGAGTTTCAGGTGGTGGAACGAGACGACTCGCCAGGTACGCTTTTACAGTTTACAGTGTCGTATTTCTTATACTTTCATATTGTACTTTTGATATTAATACAAACTTGCATGCTAAACAAAGATGTCAACTTCCATGAAAACTAAAACTATCAAGATAGCCACAAAACCAAAACCAAAATCAAAATCTAAAATCAACTAAGATAAAATTCACTACCACAACATTCAAAATATAAGACAACTCAAGATTTAATCACGAACATCACACAAAACAACAACTATAATTAAATTAAGGGATGATCGGGAATCCCTCGGAGGAGGTAACCTACGGTGGCTAACGACGCTTCCCACGGTCTAAATGAAATTATGGAAATCATTAAGTTAAGTTTAGTAAATTCATTTGGACTAAGTGAATCCAATAGAAAATAGTGATGTGGGAATGAGGAAACCGTAAGATCCTAATCGGTGTCACTCTAATCAACTTTAACATCCCCCATAAAATTTAAAGAACTACAACCATAGGGTCGTCTGAATTGACACCCTAGAAAACTTAAACTCGCCACAACGAGGAGCTTGGAGCTAGCATGGTGGGCAACACGACCATCTTCAATAGCAGAAACAATCTTCCCCAGCTAAACCATTCCTTCCTTAGAATTAAACAACAAAGCTATAGGACTTCGAGGTTGTCTGCTTATGCAACATAAATCATCACTTCATCTTTAAGCCTTTGTACAAGCTCTGTTGTACAATATAATCCCTAACTCGTCTTAGGATTCCGAGGTTATCGTCTTTCACGACCTAAATCCTCACATCTTCCAGGCTATTTATGTGATCGTTTCACACGAACGTAAGCCCTAACAAATAAAATTTGCAATATGAAACACTTAAACATTTCTCCTCAAAACTAAAGCAAAACTATAGGATAGACAGGGAAGTCACCAAGGTTCTCCTCCGGATCCATGACATCCCCTAGTTCTTCCTCCTTTGGATTCCAAAAACAAAATGCTCCAAATTTGAGCCAATCCCATTTCACACCTCTCTGTCTGATCTCGATGAATAGTCCTATCCTCTCGAAATCCTTGAAGTTAATATTTCTTGATTTTTATCGAAAGTTTTCTTAGGTGGATTTGGTCATTTAAGATGTAATTAACAATAGGGGCTTGCCCTTATATGAAACTTTTCTGAACCCAGCTTAATATAAAAACTATTTAATTCTTCATATTAAATAGGAGAAATTGTCGGCAAATAAAATGGTTTTGCAGACAAAATGAACGTCATACATTTCTTAGTTTATTTAATCAAGCCTCATCCTCAAGTCATGTGTTTATCTTTTGGAATAGATACAATGTTTGAGATATAATGTTCTTTCACTTAAACTATGAAAAATATGAGGTCAGTTTGATTTTATATTTTTCTAAACTTAAATCTATATGTAAATTAAAACGTCCTTCTGAAGCAGGCGACGAGACTTCGATTCCGGTGACCAACGGCTTGTTACGGGCAACACCCCCAACCAAAATAGTGTTGACAGCTTCTGGCTACTCTGTTGGAGAAAATCTTCTCTTCCCATTTAAATTAGGAAAGTACTATCTTCATAGATCTGTAATGTGTCCATGTCCCTCTTGGGCCAAATTACCCTTCTTCCGTTGACATACTTTACTCATTTCTGTTATGGGAAAGTACGACCAACTCTTTGGAATTCATGATTGTCTGTTTAATCACCTCTGAACAGAGGAGTTCAGGATGCCATTAAGGACTCTTTAAATCTGTCGGCGATATTTTGGGTTGGTTTGTGGGGAGTTGCCCGTAAGAAGTTATCGGTTGCTGGAATCGAAATCTCGTCGCCCGCTTCGGCTATGCAAAGGCCTAAACATAAGGTGAGGATTTACGTTGCATAAGCAAGCAACCTCGAAGTCCTATGGCTTTGTTGTTTAAGTCTAAGGAAGGAAGATTGGTTTAGCTGGGGAAGAAAGATAGTCGTACTGCCCACCAAGCTAGCTCCAAGCTCCTTGCCGCGACGAGTTTGAGTTATCTAGTGTGTCAAGTTATAATATCAAATCAGGTGGCCCTATGGTTAAAGTTTTTTAAATTTTATGAGGGCATATTAAAGTTGATTAGAGCGACACCGGTTAGGATCCTACGGTTCCCTCGTTTCGGCATCACTATTTTCTATTGGATTCACTTAGTCCAAATGAACTTACTAAACCTAACTTAATGAGTTCCATAATTTCATTTAAACCATGAGAAGCCTCGTTAGTAACCGTAGGTTACCTCCTTCGAGGGATTCCCGATCATCTGATAGAGACATCTTAATTTAGTTAAAGTTGTGGTTTTGTGTAATGTTTGTAATTAAATTTTGAGTTGTTTTATATTTTGAATGTTGTAGCGGTGAATTTTTTCTTGGTTGATTTTAGTTTTGATTTGGTTATAGTTATGGTTATGTGGCTATCCTGATAGTTTTAGTTTTCATGCAGAGTGACATCGTTGTTTAGCATGCAAATTTGCAGGTATAAAAGTACAGTATGAAAGTACAAGAAAGACAACGCTGAAAACTATAAAAGTGTACCTAGCGAGTCTTCTCGTTCCACCACCTGAAACTTAAAATGCATGTGAGGGCATTTATGAAGAGCAGGAAAAGTAGAGTTCTGAGGGGTTTTTCTAACTCTATGTTGTATCTTGGTGAGTCCTTAAAAGTTTAATTAAGGATGATTTCATTAAGCGAATAATATTAAGTTTAATAGGCCTCTGAGGTATCCAACAAGTTAGGAGAGGGAAGCAGGTCCATGTCTCCCTCTCATCAACTAGTGAAAAGCCTCGAGTCCATTTAAACTTATTATGTTGCTTAATGGTTCATCCTGTAAATACCCTTAATGCTCAGTGAACATTGATGTCCCAATTATCCCCAAGAATAGGATAATTATCACTTGTGATTCAATTTAAGAATTATGTGAGTGAAGACCCTTAAAGGGGCAAGTTAGTGTAATTTGAACACTTAGCCAAATTTTAAACCTAATTGGGCTTAGTGGTGTTTCAAGGATGTTTGATTTAATTATATTTATTTCTCTAATCCTCATTTAGTCAATTTTTTATTTAGCCTAAGTCACCACTAAGCCCTTTAAGACCTAGATGAGCGTCTTAATTAGAGGGTTAAGTTTTAAGTGGTCATGATTCATGATTTGAATTTTATTTGAAAGTCAACATAGGGGTATCGAATTGATTAGTTATTGACTTCAAAAGTCATACCCCTAAGTCCAGGATCATTTAATTTTAATAAGCTTCCAAATTTTAATAATTTAGAAATTTATTAATCTTAATTAAGAAAGTGAGATTGGTTTCTACCAATTAACCCCTTTGTATTTCAAGCATCAAATAAATTGATTAAGATCAGAGGTTACCCATTTTTCCTCCTTGAATTAGGCCTAAGTGTTAATTAAGGAAAGGTTTCCAAAATTACACATTTGCCCCTAAGGTTCTAACATTTCATAATTTGTCAAATTCAATTCAAATGACTTTGAAATTTTTATCCTACCTCATTCATGGGTCAATTGAGAAATAAGAGGAGGAAATGTGATTTTTCAAGATTTAATTTAATTTATATAATTATTTTAAAGCAAAAATAGGATTTTTCAAAGAAAATTCCTAACTTGACCAAGGTAAATTATAATCCCTTGAATTTTCTACTGGAGGTATACCTAGACCATAAAAGCCTTTGTACAAAATTTCATAATTTTTTTAATTCTCTGTGATTTATTAGAATTATTTTAAATTCTGGGTTATTTAATAAAAAAAATATTTGAAGTGGTGAAAATTAAGTTTTATATTTTTGAAAAATCTCTCTAAGGTCAAAGAACTCAAAGGAGTAAGTTTTACATTTTTTTGATTTTTTCTTGATTTATTGGAATTATTTTTAGTGAAAACTCATTTTTAGTCTTTTAAAAATTATTTTTAAGCTTTGAAATTCAATGTCTTTATTTAGAAAATCAAAAAAAATATTCTAATTGTTCCTAAGTGATTAGAAAACAATTTAGAACATTTCCATGAGTTTTATTATTTTTATGATTTTTATGAATTTTTAATTATTTAAATATTTAGAATAGGCTAAAAATCAATTTTTTATTTTAAATATCGTTTTATTTTTAGAAAATACCCCTGATCATAGAGAACTCAAAAAACTAAATTTCATAATTTTTTGAGTTATATTTTGATTTTTAAAAATCATTTAAATGTTAAGAGTGGTATTTATCTTTAAAAATCAATTTAAGTTATCAAATGAACTCAAAATATTTTTGAAACTTTTATGATGAGTTCTCTGGATCATAAATCACAGTGGAGATCAAAAATTAAGTCATTTAAATGTTTATATTTTTCAAAATTAATTATCTTAGTGATTTAATATTTGAAAAATTTAAGGATGTTTTAAATGTCTTGACCCATGAAATTATTTTCAAAGGTTTCTCTGGTCATGGTAGACCTTCCAAAATTTTCTTGGGATTTAATAACCAATATGCTAATTTCCATGATTATTTTAAGGAAATGATGTGAAATAACTTGAAAAATATAGATCTCTATATAGGAACCTCTTCTGATTTAAAAAAAAATCAGAGAATATTCCCCCTTACAGAGACTACAATATGTCAAAATTTCAAGCCAAGGTGATGTGTCAATATGCATGGAGAATCAAATGATTCCAAATAGTGTTTAATTAATAAAAAAATGTTTTATGCATCAAATAGACTTGAAAACTATTCCACATTATTCTCCTCTGTTCACTGAGCAAGAAGGTATTTTTATTTTATTTTTGTGATTTTTCTACACAAAGTTATGAATTTTCTAAGTTAAGGGTATTTAAATAAATAGGAAAAAGGCCTATTTATCTATTTAAATAGCGTGTGCTGATTAGATCCTAGGCAGCTCCAAAGGCATGCGTGGCGCACTCTGGTTGGACGTCGTCGTCCACGTAGCTTGCTGACTTGGCCCGCTGTTTATGTCCCGAAGCGCTATCCGGCTCGATCTGCCCAGTCCATTTGATACAAGCTTGATCAAACGACTCCCTCTCATTGTCCCCAATAGAATGATCCAGTACCCGTCCACACTAAAACCTTAAGATCTCGGCCTAGACTCAACCAAATTACTTTGGGTTTGATCTTATGGACTCGTCTAAGTGAGACGAACACATCCATACAGCTAAGGTACCATGAAATCAAGCTTAAGTAAATGGAGAATCAAAATAAGCTCGGGAGGAGGAGGAGTTTTATACCTTTGCTCTGAGAAGGGAGGCTTCAATCAGAGGTGCTCGACACGTTCATTGGGGTCCAAGGAGACTAGGGATTGAGTCCCTGGCCTTGGTGTAAGGTCTAGGTATGAATTTGACCAAGCTCGATTTCAGGTGTTGGTCTAGAGCTATGGTAGAGGCTTTATGAAAGGGGGATTTGATGGGGCTTTGGCTTCTTTCACTCTTGTGAAGGTGTGGGCACGAGCAATTGAAGTTTGGTGGAGTGTGGAGGTGTATTGGGTTCTGTCCTGGTTTCCGGCAAGGTTTCAAGCTTAATAATTGAGCTCTGACAATGGGAATGGGTGAAGGAAAATGGTTGGAATGCACTGAGGGGATCTTAGGGAAGCTCTGTGTGAAGTTTAGAGAGGCTTCTCTGAGAAATTTTCAGCACACCTCCCATGGCCGTGGGAGAAGAGTTTTTATAAAAATGGTCATGGGGTGGCTCTCAGGGCATAAGTTTGGGTGCATTTTGGTGCTTAGGTGGAGGGCAGAGGACATCCATAGTTTGATTTGGATGAGCTGGCCTCTAGCTTTGATTTCGGTGATGTGCCATGGGGGTGGCTCTCGGTTTTAGGCTTTTCTGGCCACTAGGCTGGCCGGCCGACCAGGGGGAGTTGGCTAGGAACTCAGGAAACCCAGAAGAATCCATCACAACAATTTAATGCTAATGTGCTTGGATTTGGCAAAGATATTTTAAGCATGTGCATTTTTGGAAATAAGATCCATTAATTTGAGGGACCTTTGTTCCATGGCTTGATTTAGGTGATTTCATGGTTTTTAGACTGGTCACTAAGTCCAACTAATGGCTGTGGTGGAAATAATTTGGTGGCTTAAGGGTGGTTAGGGCACATTTAGTGCATGGGTCCAAGTG
>NEWO01000963.1:97914-113086 GCA_003013225.1 Phalaenopsis aphrodite
GGGCAAAATCGACGTTCCGGACGCGTTGGCTCAGTCCGTTTCGTCATCCGGGTTCGCTCGGACGACGTCGTCGACAATCGGGTCAAAAACGCGTCGAAATTCAAATTTCACAAAATTTCGACCCGCGATCGATCGTCACAAGTGGTTTACTCGAGCCCTCGGCAAATAACGGTGCAGGCAATGCGAATTGCGGCAATCAGACGCGTCGACTCTCCGAATTGCGAAGTTGGTGCGCGCAGGAGTGCGAATTGTGCATAAGGCCACCCTAAGCCTCGGAAAGGTCCTATAGGAATCTATTTTGGGCTTCCTCATATCGGTTTCATCCTTCTAAGTGCTAGAAGTTGATACCACACATGCGAAACCCTAAAAGAGGACGGAAACAGGTCGAACTAAAACGAGGCGGGCACCACTTCTAGGATTCTAAGATAGTCGCAGGAAGACCCCTAAGGCTAGATCCTAACTCCTATGAGAAATACTAGACCTCACGAAAATTGAGGTCAACAGGGGCTGAGGGTAATAAGCTAACCCTATACGTGGAACGCGGGATCGGAGAGCGGCGTACAATCGAGGGTTTTCTTAAAATTAATTTAAGCGCGTTATCCCACCGCCAGACCCAACGCGCAAAACAAACGAGCCAACGACGTTCCGAAAACGCCAGACACAACAATAAGATGCGCCAAGCAGACCCATAGTGTGTATATGATTATCTTATTCTAACTCGATTTGAGTCTGGTGAGCCCCAAACACCACTTCTCTTTTCCGCTTGGGCACCTATGATTGAATGCCTGCGCCATATGCCTAATATTCCAGAGCCCCGCGCCACGGTGGGATTGAACCCTTGACCTGAGAAGACTTACAGTGACCCCACCACCAACAGGCCAAGGCTTACGGGACGCGCTCGCGCCCACACAGGCACACATGTATATATATATATATATATATATATATATATATATATATATATATATATATATATATATATATATATATATATATATATTATCATTATATAAATAAAATATGTAATTTCTTTATTTCGAGCTAAAACAAGCTGAACACGAGCGAACAAATTGTTGTTTATGTTCGGCTCGTTTATACTTTTAGTTAAAAAAATTTTCGTGTTCGGCTCATTTACTTAACAATCGAGCCGAACATGAGCTACTTAACGAGTCAAACACAAGCTGTTCGCGAACAACGAGCTTTTTTGACAGCCCTAATTCCAATGCAAATGAAAAATCATGATATTTAAAATCTTCCTAAAAAAAAAGCTAAGTGTTATATTTTAATATTAAAAAAGCACTTATTTTAATTTTGTTCTGCTTTGGAATAATTGTTTGTACTATTCAGTAAAATATTCAATTATGTGGTTCAACTACCGCTGAAATTGATGCCTATATTTTCACTTACCATATTTCAAAGCTATTTTGAATTTGTTTGTGCTATGTTTAGAAAGACGACCATTTTCTCAATTTGTTTCTTTTTTGTTATGCACACTTCGTTGATAGTTTATAAGGTTGGCTTTGATTTGATGTTTATTTTCTTTGTAAGTAGATTTTTATATTACTTTTCTGTACTATTTAACAGGTCAATCCTGACTTGAACATGGAATTGAAACCTCAAGCTCAACCAAGGCCATACCAAGAAAAGAGCCTTAGCAAGATGTTTGGAAATGGTTGGTCTTCTTTTGTACAAAATCTAGTTACTGATTTTTAAATTTGAAGACCATTAAATAACTTAGAATTGCATAAAATGTCTTTCCTTGACAGGTACTACTAATTATTTAAGTCTATGAATAAGATTACAAACTCTCAAATTTCTGCGTGATGCACTTAAATTGTTGTAATTTGCTTCATTTATGGTATTGTAAACCTAGAAGAATGTTCATTTATTGATGTTTTTTCTTAATTGTTGAAATTGAAGGAAAATTTTAAATTCACGTTCTTGCTAAAGAAATTTGGTCCAAGTGATTTTCTTGTGCATCTAAAATAAAAGTTTAATGTCATTGATTTAAGAGTGGAAAATTGTATTAGGTAGTCGACAATCAACATAAAAATTGTCTAAAATTTTTGACATGAATTCTTTAAATCACTATGTCAATGCTAGCGCGTCTCCTAGAATCGACATGTTGTATGACTTGAATATAATGACACGTGTGCAAGGGTCTTGCACCGACATCGTAATGTAGTGTTACCAAACAATGGTTACCACATTATAGACGAATACAGACAAATAAGTTAGTACGTAAAAATAATATTAGGATAGAAACTTGGAATATAGGTACTCGCACAAGTAAATTAATAAAATTAATAGAGATTACGATTCATTGAAAGATGAATATATTATGCATTCAAGAAATTAAATGGGTTAGAGGAAATGCTTCAGAGATTTATAGTTTTAGTTTTAAACATTAATATTCAGGTAGTTCTACTAAAAGTGATATATGTGTAATTTTAGCTGAGAGTTTGAAAGATAATTTTGTAAAGATTAATAGACTTAGAGATAAAATTATAGCTCTAAAGATTGTTGTTGATACTAATATTTTTATTATTACAAGTGTTTATGCTTCACAAATAGGTTTGGATATATGCTCAAAAGAAAAATTTTGGTATTACTTAGAATATTAATGCAAAGATTTGAAAAAAAATTATTAGAGGCGATTTAAATGGTCAAATTGGTGGAATGATAGAAGATTTTTGAAGTTTGGAGTAACTAATGAATAAGGTAGACCTATATTATATTTTTAATTTAGTTTATAATTTTGTTATTGTTATATTTAAGAAATGAGATAAATATATTATTACTTATAAGAATAAATCTAATAAACCATAGATTGATTATTCTTATGAAAAAAAACTGATAGTCGAGATGGTAAAAATTATAGTTATTCAAAGTGAAAATTTAAGTAGTTAACATTGATTATGAGTTTGGGAATTTATGTTGAATGATTTGAAGATAAAAAATATAACGAAATATTATCATAAAATTTGATGAAGACATTCAAAAAACACAAATAAAATTATTTTTTGATTATAAAAAATATAACGAAATATTATCATAAAATTTGATGAAGACATTCAAAAAACACAAATAAAATTATTTTTATGAGTATAATTCAAGATGCTAAGATTTGGGATGTTGATGAAAAAATTAATACTATGCGAATAAAATAATGAGTACTACTAAACAAAAAATATGTTCGGAGAAACAAAAGAAAAAACTCTCATGAATAAAATATTTGGTGGTGAAATACTAATGAGCAAGAAATGATAAAAAATAAGAAATTTTGTTATAAAAATTGGTATAAATGTAAAAACTTAGAGAATTAGTAAAATATAAGGTGACCTATAGAGAGTCTAAGAGAATAATATTTGATGTTAAAAATTTTGTTTTTAATAATCTTTATAATAGATTAGGTACTAAAGATTGTTAAAAATATATGTATAAACTCGTCAAACAAAGGGATAATAAAAGTAAAGTTTTAGTTCAAGAGCATTACAAATGAAAATAAAAAAAGTATTATTTTTAGATGAGGATATTTAATATAGATGAGTGAAATTTTGATAAAAGTTTAAATGAAGGTTGTCAAAATATGATTGGTTTTAGTAATCTTAATATCATAAATAATACTAAATTTTTTATTTTCAACCTCGTATTGGTAAAATAGGTATTGTTGAAGATTTAAAAAAATGAAATGTCGAAAAACAGTAGAATCTGATGGTATTCTAATATAAGTGGAAGTGTTTAGAAAATCTAATAATTTCTTGACTTACTAAACTTTTTAATATTATTTTATAAACTAAAAAGTTGCCTGATGAGTGGAGAAGTATTCTATATTTTTTTATTTTTAAGAATAAAGGGGATGCACAAGGGTGTATAAATTATAATGGAATTAAGTTAATGTGTCATTAAGTAAAGTTATGGGACAAAGTGATTGAACATTGGGTATGATCTCAAAATCAAATAGGATTAATGTCGTACAAATCTACTATGAAAGCTATATATTTATTGAGAGGTTTGATGGAAACGTATGCAGAGAATAAGAAGGATGTATATATGTTTTTTATTGATTTAAGAAATGTTTATGATAAGGTTCTTAGAGATGTACTTTAGAGAGTTCTAGAGAAGAAAGGTGGTGATATTGCTTACTTTCAAGCCATTAATGATTTGTTTACTAGAGTTGTTACTTGTATTCAAACACGAGGATTGACCATGTATTTTTCTATTTTGGTTGGATTACATCAAGGATTGGCTTTAAGCCCATATTTTTTCTTATTTAGTTATGGATGTTCTTACTAGACATTTACTGGAGGATGTACCTTAGCGTATGTTTTTTGCTTATGATATCCTTCTTGTGGATAAGACTATAAAGAGAGTTTAGAAAAAATAAATTGAATTATGGAGGTCAACCTTATATTTTAAAGACTTTCGTTTGAGTAGATCTAAAACTGAATACATGGAATGTAATTTGATAATAGTAGATCTAGTAGCGAGGCTGTAATAAGGGGTGATCAAGTCATTAAAATGAGTGAACGTTTAGTTATCTCGGATCTATCATTCAATGTGATGGTGATATAGATGAGGGATGTTTTAATAGAATTCAAGTTGGATGATTGAAGTGGAGGAATGCAAAGTAACACATAGACTTAAAGGAAAATTTTATACGATGGTGGTTAGACTTGCAATGATTATCACACATAAAATTAAGTAAAGTTTTGTTGTGATGAGAAAGCTCAGGCGGATGAGTGACTTTGCACTGAGATTCAATGCCAAACAAGTATATCTGTGAAAAGGTTTGGAGTAGCTCCAACGACAAACAAGATCAGAGAAAGTCGCCTTAGATAGTTTGATCACATTAAACATCGACCATCTGATGACCCTATTAGGAGAGTAGTTGTTTTAAATTTGGCTTGTTTTAAGAAATGTAGAGATAAACTTAAAAAGACTTGGGCATGTTGTATTAAAAATGATTTTCTTTATTAGAATTAAATGAAAATATGACCCTCAATGGGACACAATGGTGAAAAATGATTCATGTAGTTGACTCCACTTAGTGGGATAAAGACTTCTTCTTCTTCTTCTTGTTGTTGTAATATTATTGATTTAAGAAAAAAATGAGTATGCTTAACCAAGTGCCAGTAGACTAGTGCTTAATACTTAGGTAAGGCAAGGTACTATCCTAAATTTATAACTAGATAAAAATATCTCTTATAATCTCTAATCAAATATGAATCTGTAAATATTATCATGTTGTCCTCTTTGTGTTATTAAAATCTAATAAAGAATTTTTTTCCTTATTTTTGGCTGCCAGCAAATGTGCACTACTCATATATATCTGTATTTATATTTTGATGACTATTTTGTATATGAAGATTTTCTTAAACCATTTTTTCTCAAATTGCAGGAAGAGCAAGATCTGGTATCATAGTATTACCCTGTGGTGCTGGAAAGTCATTGGTTGGTGTTTCTGCAGCATGTCGAATAAAGAAAAGCTGCCTTTGCTTAGCTACCAATGCTGTTTCTGTGGATCAATGGGCTTTTCAGTTCAAACTTTGGTCTACTATTAGAGATGATCAGATCTGTCGTTTCACATCTGATAACAAGGAAAAGTTTCGTGGTAATGCTGGTGTTGTTGTGACAACATATAATATGGTTGCTTTTGGTGGCAAACGCTCTGAAGATTCTGAGAAAATCATTGAAGAAATTAGGAATAGAGAGTGGGGTTTGCTTCTCATGGATGAGGTAAGATGTCTTTATCGTTGCAATAGAAGCATTTAAATTTTGCTATTAATGCATCGTTTCAATGTAATGTTGCTTCAATTCTGAATTTCTTATCTTACGACTGAAGAATGAAAAGATATTTGGAGTCTTATAATGTATCTTTGTTTTTCAGGTGCATGTTGTTCCTGCACACATGTTTCGTAAAGTCATTAGTATCACAAAATCTCATTGCAAACTTGGGCTAACTGGTTAGACAAATGAATTTTTTTCATTAAATCTCTCTTTTTAGTAGTTCTGATTCCTTGTCACTTTTCTTGCACCATTTCAGCAACACTTGTGAGAGAGGATGAGCGCATAACAGATTTGAACTTCCTGATTGGACCTAAACTATATGAAGCTAACTGGCTTGATCTAGTGAAGGGAGGATTCATAGCAAATGTTCAGTGTGCTGAAGTATGGTGTCCCATGACGAAAGAGTTCTTTGCAGAGTATTTGAAGAAAGAAAACTCCAAGAAGAAACAGGTACATAATCCAAAATGCAGTTGATCTTATGCTTGTAATAAGATATTTGTTACTATATGCTATTTTAAAATAGATGCCCTTAAAACTGTGGCATTTCTTTATTCCCTATTGCTTATAATTATCTAAGTTAAAACTGAACTGAACTTTGTAATGTTTGATGTTGGCTGTATTGTTATTTTTATCGTATAAACATAGGTCACCGCAGTGATGATATTTTTGTTTTGACATGAAAAATTGGCCCATCTTTTCTTATATTGCTACTATTGACATGTTAACATTCTCTACTATGAAGCAGAGGTGCTTCCGAAGAGCGGTATAGTACTTGTCTTATAAATTTCTGATATTCAGTTAGCTGGTTATTCCTCAAATATAAGGTCTAATATGCCTTTTAATGCATCCTTTCTAATGCTTTCAAATGGTTTCAAACCATGTCAGATACGCCAACTTAGTCCTAAAAAAAAGAATGTTTGTGTATTACAGTATTGATAAGGAGGCATAATAGACCGGTCAAACTTTTTTATTCTCATAATAATCTTACAAACCATATCTATGCATGCTAAAAAACATTACCTTTATGGTAAAGTTTCTTTTGGGTTTTCCATATTGTTTTGAAGTCATGGATCTTTTTTTTTATAAACAAGTATGCTTGCATATGCATTTAATGTATGTATATACTTTTGTGGACTTGTGCCCTACTTTTTCAGGATTTGCATTATCACCACTTATCAACCAACATTAGCGTTATGACATTTATTAAAGGTCCATATACATATATTGTATTATTTCATTGTGCTCATACCTTAATTCTTTGGAAGTCATGAAATTAAATTAATAGATTGAACTGTTTTAGGACCGGTCTTCTATTTGTTTGTCAAGAAAATAACAACGTAGGATATTAGGAAGGTTTTCACGTTGGGTATATTTGTAACATTACTTTAGTAAATTTGTGTTTGATTATCACTCACCAATGATTTTGCAGTTTATGCTTCTTGAAGTTAGCTATTTTTTATGTTCTCTTATTAATTCTGATTCATAATGCCTTGTTTATTCTTTGATGCATTATTGCTTACATACTATTTGTTGTCATGTTTGTTTTCAGGCTCTATATGTCATGAATCCTAATAAATTCAGGGCTTGTGAGTTTTTAATTCGTTTTCATGAGCAACAGCGTGGTGATAAGATTATTGTTTTTGCGGATAATCTTTTTGCACTCACAGCATATGCAATGAAACTTAGGAAACCTATGATCTATGGTGCAACCAGGTACAGTTAGATGATGATATTTGATATCTCAATTTTAAGTTTTTTAGATTTATTCATTTTAATATCCCTTTTATCTTATTTTTAGCCACCAGGAAAGAACGAGAATACTTCAAGCATTCAAACATAGTCCTGATGTTAATACAATCTTTCTTTCTAAGGTATATCCTCTAAATTAAATTGAACTTTAGTCGTCTTGTTTCAGTATGGAGTGAATTCTAGTATCTTTTCATAGGATGGCTTTCCGTCGAATGCTGGAACTTTTATGTTGTTTAATGATATAGAATGCACTGATGCATGCAAATCCAGCATTCATATATTTATCAGAGTTGGATAAGACTGAAATGGAATGGCAACGAGTTGCCAAAGTTTCATCATATATTTATCAGAGTTGGAATATATCTATTCAATTTATTGGGTAACTGTGAAGAGCCTAGTCGTTGCCATTTCATGTTGATGCTATTTTCTGAAAACTTGTAGAGTCATGTTCCTTTTGAGGGTGGGTGAAAAAAATGAACAAACAATTGAGGACACAATACCACACGCGTAACAAGTTGCCAAAGTTTCATCGAATGTCACTTTGTAGCTGTCAAGAGAACTTACGGTTGATAACAAATTAGATTGAATTTAAAGAAATTTGCTTGATAACAAATTAGATTGAATTTTTTGTCCTATTAAGTGGCTTCCATTTTCTTTTGTTTGGATGACTTATCTGTCATACCGTAGCTTCAAGTTTAAAATAATAATTTTTAAAAAATAAAACTACAAATGTGCTGTAAATTTAATATTTGTTCATTATGGAATATCTACGTAAACTAAAGCATATTTCATAATGCTATGCATTTTTATATATAAGTTTTATTTTCTTATCCCCCACAACCTTTTTCCGTTTCAATGGCAAACTCTGTACGAATTATTTATTGAGAACTAAGCATTTTAGGACATTATTCTTGAAATCCAGTAAATAATGTGAAGTAATGTGTTAATGAAAGCCGTCTTGTTAAGCTTTGTGTAAACAGAACATTTGTCAAGAGATATACTCAATGTACATGTTTTTTTTTTGTTGACGGTCTTGAACTGTCATGCATATTAGGTTTAAAAATACTGCAAGGATAAACATAGAAGTTTCAAATGAAGAGATAAGCATCTTAAATACTTCACCTTCTAGAAAACAATTTTGTAGATAATCCTTCAAATTTAACAATATATAACGCCTTATTGATTTAATGATTTTCTTGTTGCATTTGAATGCTTACTAATTATCACTGAAAGTAGATGTTTTGTTGGAGATATGGTCATTGAAAAATCCAGTTGAATAACTGATCACCATGATTCACCGAAAGTGGCAGCTTAACCCATGGGCTCAAAATTTACTTGTGAGCATTATTGAATCACAAAGGCTTGATTTCCATTTCCAGGAAGTTGGAACTTAGTAAAAACTAGTCTTATTTTACACTTAATGAAGCATGTGTAAATAAAAAAAAAATGGAAGAAAAATAAAATAGCTATGTCTTTGTCCATCTGATTCCTCGATACCTTGCTTCACACAATCTCCCGCTCCAATACATGACTAGCTATATTTCTTTTCTCCCCTTGTGTTTGTTTTCCTTCTTTTTGCTCCAACATTGTGAAGGAAAACAGCTCCCTTTTTCTTATTCCTCAAATTGAAAAATATATGTTTCATGTTTAGAGATTAGGAATATCTCTAGTATAGAAAAGATCATGTAATTAGATATCTTCTAATCTGGCTGCCTAAAATACAAGCTTCCTAATATACAAGCTTTGGATTTAATTTTTTCTATAACAGTCCTCTCAAGCTGGAGCATAGATATTTAGCATGTTCAACTTGTTACAAATATAAGTAATCCTAGCTTTATTAAGGGCTTTGTAAAGATATCCCTTAGTTGTTTTCCAGATTTCACATGAGCTGTAGAAATCAAATTTTGGTAGATCATTTCACGAACAAAATGACAATCTATCTCAATTTGTTTAGTTTGTTCATGGAATGCAGGATTTGATGCGATATGAATTACAGTTTGGTTATCACACAACTTTTTTGAAACTGCCATCTTAAATCTCATTTCGATCAAGTGTTGGGAGACTCATATGAATTCACTCCAAGTTTGGGCCATCACTCGATACTTAGATTTTGTACTGAACCGTGACACAACATTCTATTTCTTTCTCTTCCATGAGAACAAATTACCACCAACAAAGACATAATATCCAATAATGGATCTTTGATTAACCTTGGAACTTGCCCAATATGTATCATAGAAACATTCAATATTTCTATGCCCATAATTTTGGTATAAAATATCTTGTTCAGGAGCCCCTTTAAGGTAACATAATATTTATTCCAAAGCTGACCAATGTTGGAATATGATCTTGAACATTTATTGTTCTTTTTTTAGCAGCTTTTGACATGTCCTTTTCGTATGACCAGATTCATGCCAGTGGCCACACACTACCGTCGACGCCCTTGATTTTCATAATTCAGAGTTCCACTTCTGTAATTATCTTGAGATGGAGGTTTACTAATATATGTATTTTTCTGACTCACAAGAGCACTAGGTTGTTGCATGGTTGAAGCCTGAGAACTCAGAATAGTATGCAACACTCAAGTATAGACTTTTCTCAGAGTAGTAACTCTAGGGTCAAATAAGATTTGTGATTTGACACATTTATATTGAGAGTTGAGGGTAGTTAGAAAAGCTAGAATACTCATAATAGGCATTTGTTTTCTTTAAGCCCAGTGAATCTGGATATAGGCATTGAACGGCAATATTGCATTCAGTTTTTCATACACATTTGAAGTGCATGTGTATGAAAGGCAGACGTAGGCCTAGGAGGACTTGGGCTTATTGAATAAAAATGATCTTAAGTTATTAGAACTAAATGAAAACATGACACTAAATAGGACACAATGGAGAAAAAGGATTCATGTAGTTGACTTCACGTAGTGGGATTAAGGTTTTGTTGTTGTATTTGAAGTGCATGTGATACGTGTGAAGTAGGGTTGTTCGTGTTTGACTCGTTCGAAATAGCTCGTGTTCGAAATTAGCTCGTGTTCGAAATCGTCTCGTAAACAACGTGTTCGTGTTCGGTTTGATTTAAATATTCGTGTTCGTATTCGGCTCGTGGTCGGCTCGAAATTGGTTTGTTAAAATTAAATTGAAAAAAATAGATATAAAGTGTAGGATTCGAGCCTGGACCAAATGTGTACAAAATAAAACACTAACCACATTAACACATGAGATGTTATAATTTAAATTTAGATATAAATTTATATAGTATATATTATATAAATAATTTATGTAATATATTGTTATATAAATACTTATATAAATTTTTTATTTCGAGCTAAAATGAGCCGAACACGAGCGAACAAAGAGTTGTTTGTGTTCGACTCGTTTACTTTACGAACGAGCCGAAAACACGCTCTGTTCGCGAACAACGAGCCTTTTTGATAGCCCTAGTGTGAAGTGATTGATCATGTTCTTCAACTCAATAGAACTTCTTGCATACATCGAAGATTCAAAAAATATTTTCCAAGAAAATACAAATATCAATTCTTCCATCATATCCTTAATATAGTTACAATGAGTAATATGACCATATTACTTAGGTTCGATAGAGTTCTATATTGTTTTCAAAAATTGGGCAACTACTCTTACCTACTCAGAATAATTTAACTCAGTCTCAACTAGGAGATTATCAGTTAGGTAAGTTTTTTGAGAAACATTTATTAAATAAACTCATAATTTTATTTTAATAAAAATAATTGATGCTATTTAGTTTTTTATCCGTAATCTTTGCTACAGTCTCAGGTTGATTTTATTTGCCAGTCATAATCAATGTCATTTAGCGCTGAAGGACGAGCTGAAGGAGCGGTCAAAGCACTAGTAGACAAATAACTTAACGACTAACAATTCAAATATTGCCGAATAAAGAAAAAAAAGAGCGAAGCCAAAGAAGTAGAACTAAGCAGCCAAATGCAACAACCGAGAAAATTGACCTAAGCGACAAAACAAACCGAAGCAAAATGAGCGACCGAAGCTGATTTCAGCTTTTTCGATGCCCTAATCTCGTTGACACAGATAGGGTTGACGATGCAGATGTAGACGATGTCGAATATGCTGTTGTTACTTAGAGATACAGGCAATGTCAGATGGAAACAGAGCACTAACGACGTTGGATGAAGCCGAAGCAGATGGGACGACGTCAAATGATGCAGATGAAGCTGAAGATGTCGTTGACGCTTAGTGATGTAGACGATATTGAAGTTTAACAATCTAGATGACCCGAACAAAATTGAAGACGATTGATTCTTAGAGGGTAATGTGGAAGATGCACACAGACGTGAACGATTCAATGAGGTTTTGATACCATTTGATGGAAAGCATCCCTCTTTTTCTGATTCCTCAAATTAAAACACATATGTTGCGTATTTATATACACTCCTACATTTTTAGGTTAGGAATATCGCTAATATGAAAAATATTCTGTAATTAGATCTCCTCTAACCAGCTTGCCTAATATCCCATATTTATAGGTTAGAAATATCTCATCAACACAAATTGGGCGGATGAAGCAAATGCAGACGACGCCGAATATGCCGTCGATGCTTAGCGAGGCAAACGATGCCAGATGGAGACGAAGTGGATGCTGACGAAATCAGATGTGTAGATGAGTCTGAATATGCCATCGAGGCTTAACGATGTAGACAACGTCGAAGTCTAGCAATTCGGATGACTTGAATGAAACCGAAGACAAATGATTCCTAGAGACTAACGTAGAATACAAACGATACAGACGCGAATAATTTGATGAATCTCTAATACCATTTGAGGAAAACATTGCTACTTTTCTTATTCCTCAAATAAAAAAATGTGTTTTATAATTATATACACTTTCTAGTTTATATGCTAGGAATATCTCTAATATATAAAAGATTATGTAATTTAGATCTCTAATTAAATTGCCTAATATCAAGCTTCATAATATACAAGTTTTGGATTCATTTCTTTCCATAATAAACATGTTTTGCGCTCTCTGTTAGACCCTTCTAGGTTTGATACACACTTTCAATGATGGATACTCTTTTTTGAATTTTCTTACTCTTATTGTTCATCATGTTAATCTCTATAACCAACACATCCTTCACTCAACATCATATACCATAACATCATACTTGTATATGTCCATTGCTTCTCACTCAAACTCATGCAATTTGCATGTTCTCCTCCGTTCTTATGCCTGAGTGCAAATATACTTGAGTTCTTCTCTAGCAATTGTGCCTTTACTTTCTCAAGCTATGCATCCTTAAGTTCAACTACCAGAAAATATTTTTGCTTGGCTCGAAACAAACACTTTTTCACATAAACACTTGGATAATTTTTAGTTTTCTATTCCACAACATTTCTTTCACTAAGCAAATATGGATGAACCATTAATGAGTTGTTGATCTATGGTCCTTTCTAAATTGAAGAGCATGCCTTCATTCTTTAACTTAAATTGGTTTTCATGAGCTCCCCATCCTTTGATCTATATTCCAATCAGAATTTGGCACATCCTTTGATCTTTTGATGCCACCAAAGTTTGAAGACTTTTGTTTTTGCTTACTAATTTGGCCCTTTAAAGAGTTTCACTCTTCTTTGAAATCATAAATATTTAATTTGGCTCAGTTTGGAAGACTATTGCATCCATTAATATTTGATCCAACTGAAATTTGAAGGACTTAGTCTGTTGATCTTTGATTTGACAGAGCTTGACGACCTTTATGTTTGTGCAATACTTGATCCATTCAAAGTTTTGTCTCCCTTTGTTGACTTTTGATCTGTGCCGTGCCCTCGAAGGGACTTCCTTTATGGTTTAGTTGTCAAGGCATTCAATAACATTGACTGCCAATCAAAGAATAATTACATGTTATTATCATGCTTTTAAATACTAGTGTGGTAAGCAAAAGAAATAAATGTAAAATGCAATAAAATAGTTACTTATTCATTAATTACAAAAGAATGTATGCGAGTCATAGTTTGTAGACTTCCTCGTATATTGATATCCGTGGAATCCGTGATCCATATATAGTTTTGTCTCTCTCTAGTTATTTTTTATTTGGGTTCACATGGATGAATGCAGAAAAGAAGTCCAGTGGTGGTCATCTGTGATCAAATCTTTTTGGTTATTTCTTTC
Organism: Phalaenopsis aphrodite; assembly: GCA_003013225.1. Taxonomy (NCBI): domain Eukaryota; kingdom Viridiplantae; phylum Streptophyta; class Magnoliopsida; order Asparagales; family Orchidaceae; genus Phalaenopsis; species Phalaenopsis aphrodite. The sequence continues at coordinate 111,610 of NEWO01000963.1, forward strand.
TTTTAAGGTAGTGGTAGGTTAGAAAATTACATGCCTACAACATTGCCAACTTGCTTGCCACCTCCAACTGGTGATAGGTCGGGGGAGAACAAGCGAATTGGCTAGGTTGCATCTATTACTTTGTAATCTATGGGTAAAAACCAAAAAGAAAAAATAATGATGTTTAAAATGAGGTAGTTCGTTGATTCTTAATGATACTCCCCTAATATTGAACAAATAATATTTTATTGTAGTCAATGAGAGACAAACTCAACAATAGTCGAGCGATATTATTCCATTACATTCTATTCATCAAATCCCCATCCCCTCCTCACCCTTTATTCAACAATAGTCGAGCGATATTCCATTACATTACATTCTATTCAACAATAGTCCATTAGATTCTATTTCAAATCTAGCTCTCTTGAATATGGATAAATATATTATCATTAATATTACATCAAAATTAGTACTTGATTAAATATAATATCTTTCGTATGAAACATTAACCATGACCATACGAAAGAGAATGTAATATTAATGATTTGTGCATACAAGTTTATATTTAATCAAGTACTAATTTTGATGTTTCATACGAAAGATATTATATTACATTTCGTATCTTTCGTATGTAATATAATATCCCAATTAAATTACAAGTTGTATGCACAGATGTAATTAATATCTTTCGTTGTATGCATATAATACAACGAAAGACTAATTAATTGTATGAAACATCATTAATATTACAGAATATGAGATAAAACAAAACACTTGTGCATACAACTCAACAATAGTCGCATGCATACAACTATTGTTTCATACACAAATCATTAAGGACTTGAATTTGCATACAATTAATTCAAATTCATACGACTATTGTTAATGATAAATTTGTCTTTAATGATTTGTGTTGCATAATATCATTAAACACATTGTAAGTGCTTAATGTGTTTAATGATGTTATTATGCAATTAAACACATCTGTGATCAATTTAATTATATGTATTAAATTAATTAAACATATATCATTTATCATTAAATTAAACACATATCATTATATGCATACAATTATATGTATTAAAATAAAAAAGTCTTTTAATACATTTGTGCATTAAAAGATATTATATGTGTTTTAATATAATATAATGATATATTAATATTGAGTTGCACATTAATATAATGATACAACAACAACAACAACAACAACAAAGCCTTAATCCCACTACGTGGGGTCGGAACATTAATATAATGATACATATAATTAAATTAGTACTTAATTAAAACACTTTTTATTTAAGGCATATTACACTCTTGTTATGTTAATGTAGAATTGTATTAGGGTAACTCAACATTTAATATTAATTTTATGCCTTAATATTAATATGCCTAAAATTAAGTAATTATTTTAGTACATTACTTAATATTAAATGTAATGTATCATTAACATAACATTTAATGATACAATCTACTATTGATCTTTTTTCTACATTAACAT
>NEWO01000963.1:113596-130647 GCA_003013225.1 Phalaenopsis aphrodite
TCCCTTTTTGTCTATTTAGCTTCATGAAGGTAGTATAAATTTGTCTTTTATTAGAACCCCCACTTTGTAAGTGCTCTAATTTTTTTGGGTTTAACTGAAGTTTTTATCTTTTGCCAAAAAAAAAAAGTTTTTATCCGACAAAATGGGGTCGGTTACATTGATCTTTTTTCTCTATTGTGTCCTACTAAGTGTCATATTTTCATAAAGGAATAATCTCTTAATTTTTTCTACTTTTTACAAGTTAGGTCTTACAAAAGGAATATCCCAATTAAAAAATAGTTTTTGTGCATACAACTTTATATAATGATTTTGACATAGCATTATTTACAGCTTCTATTTGATTCTATCTTGGCTTTAATATGTTTGCTTTGCTTTGAGAAGTATCTTTGCCTCCAAACCTATCTATATATAACAACAAATGGATAAGCAAATGAATTGTAGAAGTTGTATCAATGACATAAATTGCAAGTATGATCTTATGGTAAAAAATATGAGATAAAACAAAATACTTTTGAACCATGCAAAATATTTTCTAGCAGAAAACATATGGTGTCAGTGCATTGATAACATTTGTCAATGCATTTAAATATGTAAGCATTGAATTTTAAATTATCTTAACATGGCAATAAGGCAATAATAGAACATTTGGCTATCCCAGGGTATTAGAATAACTCAGCCCATTTTATTGTAGGGTACCATGGTATTCTTGGATAGCTGATGATTCTACTAATGAAAAAATATCTTTGAATAGAAAGTATATATATTTTGAGTTACTCTAATAATATAGTAAAATTGGAATGTTAAAGCGTCATATTTTCCTAGCAATCATTCATGAATGTTGAACAACCACGTAATAATATAGTCAAATGTTTGTCATTTAAAAACTTGATGTTCTCTTTGTGATATATAGGAGAAGCATTTGGATGATGGAGCTTGATGTGAACCAACAAGAAAAAGATAGGCACTCGATATAGGGGATAGTTTATATCATGAATTTATTGTGGTAACAATGGTGAGAAGGGTCTCTAGTCATGAAGTGAAGTTTGAGAGGCCGTGACATCATGACATCATCGAAGGGTTGGAGAATCTGAGAGTTAAATTAGATCATGTTTAATCAGGCAATAATGATCCTAAAATTGGTTTTGCTTTAGGGTAAAATGTGAATGGGGTCGAGTAAGCGATATGAGGGCTTGCTAGTAGCAGAACTGATGGGTTCTTGTTATAGGGTGTGACTAGGTTTGTGGGGCAATGAGATCAAGGCTTGCGAGTAATGTTGTGACAGTTAAGCTTCCGAGTTTGTGGTACTATGTGGAAAGTTCTAGTGGGATAGGGTTCACCTGATCATGATGAACATGCTCAAGGCCGAGAGGGGAAGGTTGGGAGAAGGAAAGGTTGTGCAGCAATATCTAGTGTTAATAATAACCTCACTCTATTATCATGTCAACGGGGAAAGTAAATTTCCATCTATTGTTTAGTAAGGAGTCCTTTTTCAGTAAAGAAACAAAATACAATGTCAAAAGGACAAAGGAATCAATGTTGTCTACCTGCTTTAGATAGGTGGTTTGCCTAATATAATGCTTACTCTAATATAAGCAACGTGTCATTGTACTCACCTATCACTAGTTTTTTTTTTTTTTTTCAAATTCAAGAGGAAGGTAATCTTTATATTGACATGTACTGTGGCATGGTAGAAGGAAAATATTGAAAATCCTTATAAAATGTGTTAAATTTGTTGCAAATTTTGAGCATTAAAGATTTCTTCTTGAACCAAGGCGATTGGAACAAAGTGAAAAAGCTTTTGTGGATTAAAGTAAATCTGAAATGAGAAGACAATGGATCATGTTTATAGTGGTACGGAAATATGCTTTCAATTTTCTTCATTTTCAAGTCAAGATTATATTTTGATTTATTACAGTACATTAGAAGCGATAATAGAAATGATCACTGATGATTGGGGTTGTCGTATGCAAGTTTGGCTGTAACTAATGGCAGTTTTTTATGGCATTTTGTTTCAGCTCCCATGATGCTGATTCAATTTCTGGATGAAAGCGAGTTTTTTTTATTTATGAAGGCTCTTTCTTTTGACAAACAAAAACAAAACTGCTATGAAAATTTGACATAATGATCTACTGTTAAAAATATTATTTAACAACTAAGTCTAAATTTATGTGGTTTTACATCTTGTTTTTCAAAAATAAAAAAAGTTAATTAAAAAAATCATTTTTCAAGCACCAAAATGATTTACGTAACTTTTGTGCTTATTGTCCAATAGCCTCTTAAATGCTAGCTTTGAACACTGTTCTGCATTTATTTTAAAGGTAGGTGACAACTCAATTGATATTCCAGAAGCCAATGTGATAATACAGATCTCATCTCATGCGGGTTCACGCCGTCAAGAGGCTCAGCGTTTGGGTCGTATTCTCAGGGCAAAGGTAGCAGTTACTACTATCATGTCATCTTTTGTTGTCAAAGTTGATTGACATTTGAAACCACTAGTTTTCAACCTTCATCTAGGGCCGGCTACAAGACAGAATGGCTGGTGGGAAAGAAGAGTACAATGCTTTCTTCTATTCATTAGTGTCTACCGATACACAGGCACTGTTTGCTTCTCTATTCGTTAAATTCCAGCGGTTCCTAACAGTTGTTTGATGGGGAGCTGTTTGTAGACATATTTTGTCTCTGTCTCAGTAATTTTGTACAAATGCAGGAGATGTACTATTCAACTAAAAGACAGCAATTTTTGATTGATCAGGGCTATAGCTTCAAGGTATGGATGCGGTGCTATTAAAACTATAGTTGGGGGTTTCTTTCCTCCCGTTATACATGATGACGTTGTTATTCCATATTGCTTTATGTTACAGTTATAATAGAGAAATAATTTATGCTTGTGCAAAGTCCAAGTTGTCGTTTCAAATGTACTTCATGAAAAATTTTAAGTCGCCTTTTTTAGAAATATTCAAGGATGAAGGCCCATTAATGATGTTAAGTTGATTAAAATGTCTGTTCATATTTCTTATATATATATATATATATATATATATATATGTTCACATGCGCTAGGCCCCATGATGAGAGCCCGCGCCATGTGCCTAAATTTTCGAGAACCCAACGCCATGTGCCTAAATAGTGCCGCAAGCCTTGGCCTGTTGGTCGTTTAGTTCGTTAATAAATGAGAGGCTACGTTGACAGGTCATTACAAGCTTGCCACCGCCTGATACAGGTCCAGAACTGAGCTATTATCATCTGAATGACCAACTTGACCTCCTAAACAAGGTGTTTTGTTTTTCCTGTATTAGATTTCATTCAAACCTTAATGTTAACTTTTACCATATTTTTTTTCCTTTTCAAGTTGGTTGGTCCTCTTTTATTCTGTTAGGTTTTGAATGCTGGAGATGATGCTGTGGGTCTTGAGCAGCTGGAAGAGGATGCAGATGACATTGCTCTTCTGAAGGCTCGACGTTCTGTTGGGTCTATGAGTGCACTGTCAGGAGCAAATGGGATGGTCTACATGGAATACAAGTATTTTTTTCTCAACAAATATTATTTACTCGGAGAGATTCTTTTAGGGGGTGTTTGATAGCATACTATTTATGGGATTTAACTATGATTCGACTTAAATCCTGCTAAACATAAAAATATAGAAACTAAATCCAATGCTTCGTTAAATCTGTAATATTTGCGTTCCGTGAAATAAACTACGTAAATTCGGATTTATTAAATCCATCTATGAGGTGATTTACGGGCGTCGCTCGTCGTGTTTGGTAAATCCGGATTTAACATGATTTGATAAATCCTGTTTAACATTAAATCAAGTCGCAGCCAAACACCCCCTTAATATAGTATTCTTATCCTTAGTTGAAAACACCATATTCTCTGCTGTTAAAAAAAAAAAAATTGAAGTATGCCATTTTTTCAACATGTAGATTATTTTAGCTGTTTTTCTTTGCAATTCTTTACGTTTAATGATTTTGGCTTCTATTGATGGAATTCATTACAAAATAGACAAACTAACTAGCATAATTGTTGTAGGGTTTCGGCAGTTGTGTTGTTTTTATGATTTTGGAATTGGGTGGTGTTTAGCTGTATGGTGGTCGATTCCTTTGGCTGTAAAGGTTGTTGTTGTTGTTGCGATTTATGTGGCGTAGCTTTTGTGGTTTTGTTACTTCACATCAAATGCGTGCTTTCTCTTGATTGTGGTATTAGAATATGGTTTATGTTCTTGCTTAAGTGAGCCGGCTCTTTCAGGTTCGTATTTTTTTGCATCCTCTCTTGTATTTCGTGTGGTTGTTGGGATCGCTAATTGATTTGTAGCGGCCGTTGGATGGAGTTGGAATTTAAAATTAAAAGAAAGCTGATCTTGTTTTGACCCTCTAGGATTTGAATTTAAATATGCATTAAACTGTATCTCATGCCAATCATATGTACTATAATAGGAGATAAAGACTATTAAAAAATTGTTGCTAGACATGTAATTAACATATATATTTTAACAAAATTTCTCTTTTTAATTTCAATCTTGTGAGTACAATTTGACGTTTGATTTTTCTTAAGAGTGGTGCAAGTCCAACCGTCTAATTCTAGGGGAATCACATCATTATACCAATGTGAGGCCTTCTACTAAAATATATTGTCCTTTGTTTGATTACATCTGCACAATTTGATATTGGCTTTTTTAGTGCTCCTGATTTCAATAAAAAAAAATTGGGAAACTATGATGAATTGCTCTCTAATTATATCTGATATTAAATTTTGCAAATTTTTTTTGTATTATTTCTATGATATGGCTTCTAATTCCAATTATGCTTGTTTAATCATCCCTCTATAAATATTTCTTATTCAGCACATGACCTCACCCTTTTTGGAAAATAATTTAAGTGCTTTTCATGATGCGTCTGTTTTTGGCAGTACGGGGCATGGCAAGAAGACGGCGCAGGGCCAGACAAAGACTAAACCCAAGGATCCATCCAAGAGGCATGCTTTATTTAAGAAACGCTTCGGCTAAGCTGTACTTTTTCTTTTCACTCTACAGCTTTTTCATATTTCTTACTTTGATTGATTTTTGTTTTTTTTAGCTATAATATGCTTGATTTTCCCTCACCAAAGTACTGTTAACTCTCGCCTTGTATTGTAGATGTAAGTTGGGAGGAGAGGGAGAGGAAGAGTTATATATATATATATACTTGTTTCTTGTTGATTTTGTTCTGACCACTGCAAGGAGTAACATAAATAGAACATGAATCAGAAGTAATTCACATTTTCATTGTGATTTTCTAAGGCAAGCAACTATCATGAGTAAACTTTCAGTCAACCAACCAGCGTTTTTCTTTGTATTTTGATGCGGTTAAAAGCTGTCATTTTTTTAATATAAGCTGTTTCAAATATTGAAAATATTTGAACTACCAGATGAGTTTAAATTAATGAATACTTTTGAGAACAAAGATTAATGCCTCATGTAGTAAGCTTATAACAGTACAGTTGGATTAAGTAATGAATTAAATAAATTATTGGCTTGACTATCTTATCTTACAATTGAATGTCATGATGGTAACATATAATCATATATAAGGAAAAGAAATCTGAAGTTTGACCTTGTCTCAATGAAAAAATTATTCCATACGGAACGGACACCGCACGCATCTTGCGTGCGGTGTCCGATCCGGACCGTAAATCACTTGATTTACGGTCAGGATGTATTTTGGTGGGCCCCACCTAAAGAAAAATTTTTAATTAAAAAAACTGAAATAATCCTGGTCGTAGATCACCGTGATCTACGGTCAGGATCGGACACCGAATGCAGAGATGCATGTGGTGTCCGTACACAATAATTTATCGTCGCAATGAGAGTGACTGTAAGAGTTAAGAATTGGCTTAAATTATTTTCTAGCCTTTTTTTTATACGATAATATTTAGTCTACTTACATAAGCATGAATATGCCATCATCATTACTATTATTATTTAAAGACTGAATTCATGATCTTTTGAATGGCAGCTAGTTTAACTATTTCTTCTATTTCTAGAACTTCCTCAATGGGTTAGAATTACTTGAATGCTCCATATACAAAGCTCTAAATTAAGGCTACTTTAAAAGCAGAGAATTTCTATTTTATAAAATTAAAGGTAATCCCTCTATTATGCTAATGGAATAATCAAACACAATTGATAGTTTTGAGAAGTTAATTTGATTGCTAGCTAATGATGATTTGCTAACTTATATGCAAAACTATAATATTATCCATATGGTATTCATTCAAATAGCCCTTAAACCAAGAAGTTTAAATGCCTCCATTTTAGCACGTGTGAGATACGGATGACATCTAAATTGGACAAAATACCCTTTGGAGTTACTTAAATTCAGCCTATACATTGATTTTTATACTTTAATATATCACTAAATCCTAGTCTATATCTATCAAATGTTAAACTTTACAAGCTACTAAATTATACTTCAATTGATTAGTTATGATTTTTTTTTACCAGGATAATAAATTCAAATTATGTTATTAAAACTTTGGATACATGATTCTCTAATACACAAATAGTCGTTGCAACAACGTCGCTTCTCTTATTGAAACCAATTTCTTAGGTTTGTATGTGTCCACTAATAAATTTGCCTGGTCAGCCAAAATTACCTTTGGTGACTTTGGACTCATAATGCTATAGCACTTAGTCAAATGGTTAATCAAGAACTTGATTAGATATTTCAAACTTTTAAAGGAGATGTAGAATGAATATTTACTCTTTAAAACTCAATAACTCTTTCTATGGTTCATAAAATTTAACTTCTTCCATTCTAAAAAAAAATCAGTTCTACTGTTGAAGAAAGTTCTATTGAAACCCCAATGATAATAAAAATGGAAAATATATTAGTTAACGAAATTTTATAGCCTATTTCTGGAGAATTGCAGTCTCTTACCCCTTTTAAAAATGAATTTTAATTTTAATGGATTCCAAATTAACTTGTACTGGTAGGAATCTTCCTACTCAAACAATGACAATATTTACTCAAGAGCTTGGCAAAATGATATTTAATTAAGTACTCATCACAAAAATATGAAAGCATATAAATAACAGTCAAAATAGTTGTACAAGAAAGTAAACTAAACTATAGCAATGATATAAGATAAGAATTTAAATAGTTTGGCCATTCTTGACCTATGTTCATGCCTTGCCTAACTTGGCTCTAGAATCCTCAATAAATCTTACTATCTTAAGCTACGTTTTTGTAGTCTGACTCCATGAGAAGGTAAATAAACTATTTACACATAATTTCTTCTTAGTGGGCAATGAAGAGGCACCCATGCTTCTAATTCAAATCAATGTGTAAACTGTCATTTTTCTTCCCATTAGTTCACATTTTTGAACTTTAAAGTGAGGAACCAAGATTTTAATTACTTTAATGGCAAATTGAGTGACTAATTCAACTTAAATCATACAATACACTTTGAACTATACTGATTGATCAATTATATGACTGTAAATATAATAAAAAATATGATATACTAGAGTTTGTAATTAATAATTTTCTAATTTTTATATTTTTGAATAAAGAGTTGAATTATCATTTCTACGAATATTATTAAGTAATTTTTTAACTTCATTTTAAAATATTAATAAAAATTTTAAATTACAAAATTATAAATAAAATTGATTAGAACATTTGAAGTCATTATTTTCATCTCTCACTAATTAAAATATTTTTATATATGATCTTAAATGTCTATTATAAAACCTATCCTTAAACAAATAAGTTGTGACCTACTTGGTTTGCTAAAAAAGGAATGAATTGTAAAATGAATGCAAGGTAACAGTAATGTATTGTCGTTTGAATACTTCGAAGATGATAGATTGAATCTAAATTAATTGTAAGACTTTATATCTTTTATTTATTAAAAAAAATTATTGTACACTAAACAAATAGGTGGTCAAGGAAGAGGGAGACAAGGGTGGAGGCAGTTGGCAGTGTGAGTTTGGTGGTTAGTTGTGGTGACAAAGGGGCAATAATGGGAGGAGGGTGGTTATCCATGGCAAAGGGCCAGTAGCAATGGTGGAAGGCAGCATAGGAAGCAATGGTAGCCAACCTACATTGATTGAAAGACATAAGGCTAAAGAGCAGACATGTGGCATTGACAACAAGAAGCAACACTATTTCAAAAAGTAACATATTTAAAATTCATCAAAACCTAGCAAATTCTAAATACAATAAAAATAATCTATAGAATTGATTTCAAATGTCTTGTAACTTAACATTGTATTTTAAACTCTCTTTGACTAGACACTCGCATTTCTTAACTTTTTACAAATGTGATGCAATGTACTCTTTTCATGGCAAACCAAATGACCCTTAATGAATTATAATTAGCACTTTAGTCTTTTTAATAGATTCTATTTTATCCCATATCCAAGTAAGCAAAGACCTAACTTTAATTTGATAAATGTTGAAGCTTGTTTAGTGCATAATATAAAGATCATATTGATTGATATTGTATAAACTACCTATAGAATGTTAGTATAATAATTAAATCATATTAAATAACATATCATTATCAGCTTATATTGATAAATTTATCAATAAATCATGTATGTATTGCATGAGCTCATAGATTTAATAATCTTTTTTCTTTTTTGGGCATCACACATAAAATAAATATTCTCTTTGTAACTATATATCCTAAAATCTTACATCACATTCAAATAAGAATTGTCATTTAAATATCTCATCCAACTTTGAACCTTGATACTATCATCAAGCTGCTAAAATACCTGAATGGTAATACACTATAGAAGAACTTAACACCTTCGAGGTCAATGAAAGCTAGAAAAAGCACCTCTTCCTTTTTACAAAGATGTTATTGGAAGTAAATGAACATATAAATTAAAATAAGTATCATTATGATTGATCATTTAATAATTATAGAACTCGCTTGGTTGCAAAAGGATATAATCAACAAGTAAGAATACTTTATGAACATATTTTCTCTCACCTTTTTAAGATAGCTACTATCAAAATTCTTGTAGACCTTGCAGCTATTCAACGTTGGATTCTAAACCAATAAGACAATAATAATGTTTTTCTCCATAGAGAAACTCTTGAATAAGTTTACATGTAAATTCTCCTTGATTGCACCAACAGAGGAGAAGAAGCCACACATAATAATCCATAGCAACTAATTTTTACTTACATATAATATATCTATATGGATTAAAAAAAGCTACTTGGAAATGGTATTTAAGCTTTTTCAATACCTTATCAAATGTGAATTTAATCTATCAAAATTAGATTATTACTCATTCATAAAAGGCATTGGCCCTGATTTAATTTTTTTTTCTTATCTATGTTGACAATGTTATCATTGTTGAATCGTCTAGCAAGCTATTGACGTTACTAATGACACTCTACATTCACAATTCAACTTAAACGATCATAAAATTTTACAATTTGTTTTGGGACTTGAGATTGCATGATATTATAAAGGCATTATTCTCTCACAAAAGTACCATGCTTAAAACTCTTAGAAGATTCAAGTATGTTTGGCTGCAAACCAACAAAATTATCATGAATCCTCATATACATCTCAATGCTTTAGATAGAGATTCACTACCTTCATCATAATATGCATCTCATGGATTGTTTACTTTACCTTATCTTATCAATACTAGATATAACTTTTATCATTCACAAGCTTAGCCAATACTCAACCATCACTTTGCAATGATCTATTATCTACTATGATACATCATATCTTCACTAGGATAAGACATTTACTTTTCAAATTCATCCAACCTACAATTAAAAGCTTTTATCAATGCTTATTGGGGGGAATATAAATAATGGCACAAGAAATAAGTCTTTGGAAATTATATTTTTCTTGGAGAATCTTCGGTCTCTTGGAAGGCCATTAAGCAAAACACAAAGTCAAAACTATATGCAGAGCATGAATACAGGGTAGTAGCAATGACCGGCGAGTTATTTTTGGTGACTCAATTACTACAAAATTTTAAGGTAAGTATATACCATCTAGTTATTGCATTTTGTGGCAACCAAGCCACTATTTATATAACTGCTTATTTCTCTTTTCATGAATCGATAAAATACATTGAAATTGACTCACTCCTCGAGACAAAATAATAAAAGGAACGATCAAGTTTTGTCTGTTTGGACGATTGATCAACTTGTTAACATATTCAACAAATCCTTACCTCACGATTGTTTATCAACACTCATGCCTAAGATGTCCATAAAAATTTTCTAACATCCATCTTGAGCAGGGAGTAATAAGCTATATAATAGACTACATGAATAATTATATTATATGCTACAAAGTCTCCTATCCTTGTATACACATGTATTTATTTTTTCTCCTCATTTTTACATATAAGTGTATGTATTAGTATCTTGATACAAATGAAAAATAATTTTAACTATTTTTAATACTTTTTCTATGTAAAAAAGATGGGATTTTTGAAGAAAAAGGTAGAGACACAAATGGGATTAAAAATGGGCTTTTATTCATCAAAGACACTTGCTGAATACAATGTAGTATATATAGAAAACAAAGAGGATTTTGGAAGGAGATTAAAAATTTAGTGATTTTCCTAGACTCCAACTACAAGCATTAGGTAGAAAGTGGAGAGTAGGACCAGAAGGAAGAAAACCTAGGTAATGTCAGAAACTGGTTATTACTCCCCGATAAGTTGATGTTTACTCGAGTGAACCATTAGCTTGGTTCAAAATTATATAAATGTGTTCTTGGTTAGTGATGCGGGTGGATTTAGTGTATTAATTTTGTAAATATTTTTCAATATTACAAAATACACATGGCATATACAATAACAAATATGCAAACTAATCCCAACAAAAATAACTTCAGTGAAAATAGTTTTATCTTTTTAAAATCATTAAACTGTCAAATCTCTTTTAGAAATAACGTAAGTATACGTATCGCTCAAGTAATAAAGGGCTCTAATGGGGTCATAGATATTGATCTCATAGGAAAGTTGGAAATTCCTATAAGTAATTCTTAAGTTTATAATGTAAAGTACAATTTTTAAAACTACAAAAAGTGAGTGTGAAATTTGAATATTAAAACCAGAGTGAATGATAATTAAAATGAAGTTGAAAAACAAAATTAACTAAACTGAATTCTAAACTTTCAAATGTAAATTTTACAAAAATTAAATTAAGGTTTTGTGATGGAAAGTTCAAATTTAAGAAAGCATCCTTCCCCTTTATAATAAGTATATAGATTGTAAAAAAAATAAAACCATTTGAATTTATATATAAAAACTGTTTTGTGCCAAATAGGAGCAATTCTATTCTTTAACCTCTTTCATGTGCACAAAGAACATTGACTAATCTCGAGTTTGGTCTTAATTCCATGGTTATGCTAGGAGGATACCAGCTGCCACTCCAGAGCTCCCACTACTCCCTCATCTGAGGGCTAACAATCTCTTTATTTATTTGCACTCAATCCCATGGATGAAATACTCTCCCATGAAATCAAATGTGATTCTCTTCATGTTGTAGAAATCATAGCCATTTCGAAACATATGTTTCTCAACACATTTTAACATTTCAATTTGTCAGATCAAAAAGTAAATGAAGATCAGAGTTCAAATCATCACAAATTATTGACATTTAAAATCGTATAAAACAAAATCAATTCTTCACAAAACCATATTTCAAAGTAGAGAGAATGATAAAGAAGACTACTTAGAACTCGTGAGAAGGATATGATAAAACACAAATTTCATAGATAAAAATAAGTTGATAAAAAAAAGACACAAATTATCTCACAGTCATTCCCAAGAAAATCCTTAGAAGTTCTCTTTAAGTCTCTCTCTTTACAAGCACTCTCAATTCTCTCTTAGAAGTGTAATGAAGAAGAAATCTCTTACCTTCCCTCTCCTCTTACAATCCTTGAAGAAAATCTCCAAGCCCTTGACTTGTCTCTCTCTCTATCTCTTATTTTCGTCCCCCTTTACACGCCACTCAAACTCTCTTCTATGCCACACACTCCCTCTCTTCAAGCCCTAGACTTTCCTCTCTTTTATAAAAGGTTGCCTCCCTCCAAAAAGAACTCAAAATTCCCTCCAAAGTTCTATCTAAAAGGCAACTCTTTTGAGTTTAAAAGACATGTCCATTGATCCAAGAGATATGTCTCTTCATAAAAGAAACTTCCAAAGTGTCTAGATGCATTGAATCACTCCAATGGATTTTTAGAACAAGTGTCACTTTAAAAATTCACGCAAAATTCGTCTCAAACCATCTTAATCCGCAAAAAGTCTTCTCTAGTGCATCTTGCGCCAGCTCTATGTCAAATGGCACATCTTGCGCCAGTTTGCTGAAGACCGCGCAGTTCTGGCTTTTGGCGCATCATGCGGCAGTTCTCTGTATGTTGGCGCATCTTGTGTCAGAATGCCAAAATTTGATATTTTGATTCCAAATTTCGTTCTTTTTGCTACTGTTTGTCACGGACAAATAGTCCCACATTGGCTAGGTGTAGGGCCGAAAAGCAGTATTTAAGTCCTGGGCTGCCCACCACCCATAAGGGCTCTTTTGGGAGGTGACAAGTGGTATCAGAGCAGACTACTGCCTGCCAGGTGTGTGGACTCTCCATGGTCCAGTGGGACCCTCGGTGGAGCCGATCCGTGACGAGGGCGTCACGTGATTGGGTGGAGGAGAATGTCACGGACAAATAGTCCCACATTGGCTAGGTGTAGGGCCGAAAAACAGTATTTAAGTCCTGGGCTGCCCACCACCCATAAGGGCTCTTTTGGGAGGTGACATGTTGCTCTAAATACCTAAAATTGATATACTTGCAACAAAAAAAATGAAATTACTCTTCTTCAAAGTGCAATATCACCAAAAATAAGCACAAAATATATACTTAAAACTATATTATTTTGGTGTATCAGGTAGCACTTTTCTGAGAATATTTGTAGGTTCGTTCTTCGAGCTGATGCAATGGAGTTGAATTTGCTGCATCTCAATGTGTTGTTTTAGGAAGTGATAATCTATATATATATATATTTTCCTTGCATAAAAGACTGGATTATTCACAATTAACATAGTTGATATGTTATCACAGTAAATTGGTGTAGGTTTGGGAAGATTCACACCAAATTCTATTGTAGGGCGTCTTAACAAAAAAACATGAGTTGTGGTCGTAGCTAGAGCCCAATATTCCACCTTTGTAGAGGACTAAGCTACTTTATTTTGCTTCTTGATGTTCCAGGAAATAGGATCACTCCACAAATATGTATAGAAACGTGTGGTAGACTTTTTGGTGGTGGGATCGCTTATCCAATCAGCATCAACATATGTGTGAAGTTATAGATCACCCATTGGAAGCTACAAACCAAATTGTTATGTGTCGTTAAGTTACTTGAGTAGGCAAGTCAGAAGCTGAAAGTGATGATCCGTCGGTGAATGCATTTGCTGGAATAATTTATTTACAACTAATAAGATGTCTGATCTGATGATGGAAAGATATTGGACAGAGCCTATAAGCTAGCAATAAAGTGTGGGATTGTGAAATGACTTGTTAGTTTCAATAGTTACAGGTTTTTTGAGAAGAAATGCAATGCTTAACAATTTATAATCATCAATTCCAACACTTTGCAAAATTTGATATGGAACACTATCTCAATTCTTGTTTGAGACCATAGAGAACATTTTAAAGTAAACACACATACTCTGGGAGTTATGGATCAATGAAACCTAGAGGTTGACACATGTATATAGTTTTGGTAAGGTTGCCATGTACAATGGTATTCAACTCATCAAAATGAAGTACTTCCCATTGATGATATAAAACGGCCGTCAAAAGTATGCAAATTGTGGATATCTTTGTTATCACCAGACTACAGGTTTCAATATAGTTTATGCCAAGCTCTTGGTTGTAGCCTCAGACAACTCAATCATGCCTTATATAACGGGCTAATGTGTCATTAAAATTTAGTTTGATTGTGTAAGTCCAACGAGAACCAAGAATCCGTGTTTTAAATGGAGGAGGGACAAGTATCCAGGTTTCTTGTGTTTGAAGCACATGAAACTCCTCAGCCATAGCTTGATGCTAAAGGACAAATTTGGTTGCTTGGGTGTAACATGTGGGGTTTGATATGGGTTGAAGTTTGGGTAAAAGATTAAGCTTTTGAATGGGTTTGAGGAGGCCTGTTTTCAAATGAGTGATCATAGAGTGGGTTTTGGAGAGAGATGATGTATTTTGAGGAGATGAGAAAGAAGGTTGTGAGGACGAAGTGAGTGTAGAAAGTCATGTGTAGGTGAACTCATCAAATGATAATTTTTTGCTGGAGGGGTTGTAGCACTTGCACCCTTTTGTACGGATGTAAGAACTTAGTTAACACCCAAATTAAGTAAGCAACATGTTTGTTAATGAACGTGAAAAGATTAGCTTCATCGCTTCAATATAGTACATAGTGTGGGAGCAGGCCAAAAAATAAGGACGGCAATAAAGAAATAGCCTTCATTTACTACCCTCACTACCATTACTTCTCCCAGTGATCACTAAGCCTAATATATTAAGCCAATCTTCTGTTAACCATCTTTTCCCACGTACAGTTTCAAAGCTCCAAGCACAGAAATATTGTATAAATTGCCGACAAATTAGCTTTCCATGGCTGAAAACTTCTGAACGATTACTTGGTGTCGGCAAGCACTGTTTTCTGCACAGTAAGAGAGCACGCCATTGGAGGCATGGCTATATCTGCATGTTTTTTATTCAGGATTTTATGGTGTAGGTGAGAGCACGGCAAAGTGCTGCACTATGTGTCTCGTTCGAATTAGGCGTTATGGTGCACTGATAATTAATAAAAGTGAAATTCGCAATATTTGTTGCATGCAAGATTTCGTACGTACAAAAGTTAGACAGGGAGTGGATGTGCTGTAATAGTAATAATAAATAAATGAAAGATATTTGCAACGAATGTGTGGTAGTTATGGAAATAGTGATGATGGAGTCAAAAAATAGGAAATTTTTATTTTTCAAGGAAATAATTGAAATATTTGTATTTAATAACAAATTTTATACTTAAATCATACTTTTTTTATATATATTTATACCATAAGATTCTTCTATATCACATCAGAAATACCATGACTTTAACTTGGAAGAAAAGTAAAATACAATTTTCATACAATAAGGTGATATGTGTAAAAGTCGAAGTTTAGGTGTTAGGTTTGTAAATCCATCAGAATTAATGGTATATATGTAAATCTTCCAATTTAATTAAATGTATTTTATATTTATTTAATTTAAGTAATTATTATATATTTTTTAGCTTTTAAGAAATATATGTTTTTGTATGTTAATACATGTGAATATTTAATTATTTTTAATACTGATTGTGTCTTATATTATATCATATCGGTTTAAAATTTGGGGTTGAGAGTCAACTAAATTGATTATTATTGTTGAGTTCAAATTTGTATGAGAGACGCGCTGAAGGATTAGAGCATGTCAGGAAAGAAGAGAGGGCACAGAGCTGAGTAATGAACGCTAAAATTGCTTAACCCTTATTCATGAAATGAACCACCTATTTATTGGAATGAGGGTGTGCAATTACATTATGTACCCTAAAATAAATATGTATGATGGGGGTATTTTGGTCATCACATAAATATTGGGTCAAGTGCTTGAAATGGAACCCAACCTGATGGGTCCGGGAGTCTAAGATGACATCCTACCGGTTGGGGCAGGGAGCCAAAAATGAATTTCAGTCAGATAGATTCAAGAACCCTTAACGCTTCCTGTCTGGCTTTTATTAGATGGGCGGCCATACGTTGGAGTCTCGAGGGAATTGCTTGCAGCCCGACCTGGTTGGAAAAACGTTGTTAATTTGGTCCGCTGAGTCTTGTAGTGATGAATTTTATAAAGGCGGTTGAATTCTGTCCGTCTTGGGATTTCTTCCTCTCGACCTGTAGGTGTCGGCATTGGTTGTCTTGATGGTCCCCGTGGTGCCACATCATCTAATATGTCGGCCGTCAGATCCATTTAAGATTCATATTAACATATTTTTTATGTACATATTTATGCTCGCCGATTCCTTTGCTTTTTGACATTGATAGCTTTGATAAGAAAAAAGGAATTTGCTTTTCAAAAATTATTAATTGTATTCATGACTATTAAATGAGTAATAATTGACTATCTATGGATTTTTGTGCCAGGGCCCTCATAAATAACTAAAGTGATAAGTGGGACTCTTCATTCACGCATTTCCTTGGACTAATCTCTCATCTTTCTCTTGTGTTGCTTTGATTATGGAGGTTTGGCATATCCTCAAATCAGCTAAATTTAGTGAGGATGCTCGAGCTATGGTGTTTCATGAAGTAAAAAAGAGGGCTAAGACTACTCTTAAGGGTGGACGACCCTACAAACCTGTAGAATCTGAGAATAAAATTTCCAAACCGGTGGGTGAAGTGGGATCATTAGATTTATTCAATGGAGAGAGGACTTCAGTGAGAGAGGTTGGTTTTCTTCTGAAAAAGCATCAGGTGATGGGAAAAATCTGACTGGACGATAAGCAGGCGGGACAGTATATTCTTCCCTTAATTCCTAAGATCAAGAGCATGTTTTTGGGTTGATACCCACAGAGGACCGTCATCGTCGACCCTTCCTTAGCGGTTGTTTCCAAATCTGTCACCCTTATTTCGCTGGTGGAATAGAAGACTGGGGAAGAAGCCTACTCCTTCATTGCTTCAGACATGAATAGGATTAAGGAGCCTCACTTTGGGTAAGGGGGCAAACACTCCACCACTTGATGAACGAGACGATACTCAAGCCAGTGTTGCAACAGGCCTATGGTCCACCGAAGGCTCTGGACATTCTGGAGGACCACTCGAGGCTGATTCGACATGCACGACAATTGATTTAGAGGAGTGATATGGGTGTCAGAGCTGTTTGACTCGATTGAGCTCTGACTTCATGACGCTGAGGTTCCGTCAGCTTAAGATGTTGTCACCTCCCAGCTTCAAGATGCACAGGTAGAAAAATTGGAGGAAGAATTAGCCACAGTCTAGGCTCATAAATTT
>NEWO01000963.1:137659-153903 GCA_003013225.1 Phalaenopsis aphrodite
AAGTGAATGAAAATTGAATTGTTCGGTGAACGTTGACCGACAAATGGAGCCTCCGATAGTTCCCATTTGGTTCAAATTTCTAGGAATAAAATTACATCTATTAAATCATGAGATTCTATTTTCATTAGGAGCAATCTTTGAGAGGCTAATGAAGTTGGATATTCTAGCCTTCAATCTAAATATGCCTTCTGCGGCAAGAGTCTTGATTAAAAAGGACATTACACTGACTATGGTGGATGATGTTTGGATTGGCTCTACACATAATGGGTATTGACAAAAGTTGGTGGTTGAACAACGCCATCATTATTGTTCTAGCTACTACATGTATGGACATCTGGTGGAAAATTGTTATGTTCTTCATCTAGAATTTAAAAAACCTCCACCAAATATGTATGAGGAAGATGAGGTAAATGCTCATAATAGAGAATTGAAAAAATTTGGAAAAGGAACTTAATAAGGATGGAGAGAATGTGACCAATATCATAAGGGAGGACAACAATGAGAACTCTTTGGAAGAGGCTGTGGAGAGAGTTGGGGAGGAGGCTGTACCGACTGTAGAATTGGTTCATTTTGAGGGGGAAGGGTTTCAATTTCACTAAAGGTAATTGTTTATCCTGAAGGTGGAGGGAAGATGCAAGTTTTACACCTATGGAAGATGCACTGGTTGCGACTAGCAATAGTTGGAGGAGGAATGTAGTGTCCAAAAGAGTAGGAGGAAAAATAGGGAGAATATGAGCTTAAACATCTAGAGGCGAGTAATATTATTGACCAAGATTTTTGACACACCTAAAAATTACCTACTTTTTCATATATATTTTATGCTCAAATTTAAGGATCTTTAATGATATTACACTTTAAAGGATAGTATTTTGTATATTTTTGGTTTTAGGTACAAGAAATGAAATTTTGGAGAAAATGAAACAAAAATGGTGCAAATTAGAGTAAAAACAAGCAAGAAAGAAAATTCTAACTTAACACATTTCGATATGTCCTTCTGTGCTTAATCTAATTTACATTTCTCACATGTTTTTGAATGAAATTACACTTTAAATAAATATTTTTGTCATGCTTATTTTGTAGGTATATCTGTTAGGAGCAAAACACAACTGAAACGGGGCGAAACAGAGCTGAAACGGAGCCAAACAGAGCAAAACAGTAGAGCTGCTGCAGAGTGGAGCATGATGCGCCAAAAATCAGAGAACTGGAAACTGGCGCATGATGCGCCAAAAATGGCGCATAATGCGCCAAAGACGACTTTTAGCGGTCTAAGGAGGTTTAGGATAAATTTTGGGTGAATTTTTAAAAGGACACTTGTTCTAAAGACCCCTTGGAGTTATTCAATGTATCTACACACTTTTGAAGGTTCTTTTATGAAGGCATATGTCTCTTGGATCAATTGACATGTCTGTTGAATTCAAAAGAGTTGACTTTTGGATAGAATTTTGGAGGAAATTTTGAATTCTTTTTGGAGGGAGGCGGCCTTTTATAAAAGAGAGGGAAGTCTAGGGCTTGAAGACGAGTTTTTGGGGGCTTGAGTTTTGTGTGTTTGTGTGTGTGCATGTGTGTTGTGAGAGTGAGAGGAAAGGCTTGGATATATTCTTCAAAGCTTGTAAGAGGAGAGGGAAGGTGACAAATTTCTTCTTCATTACATTTCTAGGAGAGAAATGAGAGTAATTGTAAAGAGTAAAGTGCTTGAAGAGAAATTTTAGGAATTTTCTTGGGAAGAATTGTGAGATAATTTGTGCTCTTTTTTTCTTTATTTTGTAAACATTTTTTTACATATGAAATTCATGTTTTATCGTATCCTTCTCATGAATTCTGAGTAGTCTTCTTTATCGTTTTCCCTACTTTTAGATATGATTTTATGAAAATTTGATTTTATTTTATACGGCTTTAAATGTCAATAATTTGTGATGATTTGAACTCAAATCTTCATTTACTTTTCGATCTGATCAATTAAAATGTTAAAATTTGTTGAGCAACATATGTTCCGAAAGGGCTATGATTTCTACAACATGAGGAGAGTTACATTTGATTTCATGAGAGAGTATGTCATCCATTGAATTGGGTGCAAATAAACAGGGAAATATACTTTATTGGATGCATAATTGGAGATTTTAAGTTGATAGATTAAAATCTCCAATTTGATCCAGTTGATTGAAAACTAATGCGAAATTGTTAGCCCTTAGGTGAGGGAGTAGTGAGAGTTATGAAGTGGGAGCCGATATCCTCCCAGCCTAACCACAGAATTAGGGACAAAACTCTGGATTAGTCAAAATTCTTTATAGCACTCAGAAAAAGTTAAAGAATATGATTGCTCTTATTTGGCACAAAATAATTTTTATATATTTTTAAATGATTTTAATTTCATCACAATCCATATACTTATTATAAAGAGGAAGGAGACTTTCTTAAATTTGAACTCTTCGTCACAAAACTTTATTTGATCTTAGTAAATTTAACTTTTATGTTTAGAAATTAATTTAGTAAACTTAGTTCTTTCTGTTACATTTTTGTTAGCATACGTTAAACCTATTTTAACTTTTTTTTTTAATTTAATTTTTATAGTTTGAATATTGCGATTTATGTTATTATCATAAGAATTTCCATCTTCTAAATTAAGACTTCATAGTATTAGACTAGAATTAACCTAAAGGATTTCTTACCGCGCTTCTCTGTAGGATCGATACTGGGGTTTTTAAAGAAAGCTCTATATTACTTGAAGCGATACGTGCACTTGAGTAAAACCACCACTGAGTGAACTATTTTATATATTTTATATAACGTTTCAAATTTTCACATTAATTACTTAATATAAATTTGATCAAGTTATTGGCCATATTTTTGAAAACTAAATTACTGTGTAATTTTGGGATGGGTCAAGTTTTTGGCACAGTACCGGGGATATAAATTGACATAGAACACGCAGAAAAATAACACATGCTAGGGGCACATCAAATTCCAATATTATTCTGATGGTGATAGAAAAGCTCACCTCCTTAGATTTTCTTGGAGGGGTAAGGCTCTTACACATGCTTAACATCATTATTTGGAACATTATGGAAACAACTAACCCAAATTCCCTTAATAAACTTGTGCACTTAATAAGGTTCAATAAGCTATGATGTTTTGCTATACTGGAGCCATTTGTAAGTCTTACTTATAAGAAATTAGATAAATTGTGTAGACAGTTTGAATGCATGAGTAATATCTCCAATAAAATATGATTCTTTCCTAAAAGAGACATAGAGGTGGTTGTGTTGGAAAACGAACAACAATATTTATATGAATCTGTTGAAAAAAATTATTTAAGGGGTTTGCTACCTTGGTTTATGCTAGCACTATATATTCTGCTAGGTTGGAACTGTGGGATCAGTTGATCAACTTGAGTCTAAACATGAATGGAAATTGATTAGTGGGAGGGGATTTGAATATGTCACTTGTAATGCTAAGAAAAAGATGGGGGGGGGGCTATTAACTCGAGAATTATGTCAGTTTTCTATAAAACTCTACTTGAGGCAGTTGACCTCATTTTAGGTGAGGTCTTGGTTCTTTCTCCTAGATCTTAGGATCTAACCGAAGGACTCTCTTATTGGCCATCCTAGAGGACTAGTAATGAAACCTATCTTACATAGAACTTCAAACCACTTATTGACACATTTTGTGAAAACCTTCACATGAGTCGTCTCAAGCACTCAACTCTTAGTTGCAAGGGCTAAGGACTAACATGTGGATGTCCCAAAAAAATGAGTTCCCACAGGATTTAAAAGCCTTAGAGAAGCCTTTTATGACTTGGCCTTGCTCACACCACATATTTTACACTACACATTCACATACACTTACAACGCACATATACACTATAAATCACTCACAATTCACTAAATGGCATCAAGATTAAATTCAAACAAATTGAAAACTCTCACGATGGAATTATCACTTAAATTGGCTCACATGTTGACGAAATTGCCCGGATGACCACAAATGAGGAAACAAACTACACGAGCATGTCCAGAACATCGATTTTACCTACGAAGGACACCCATATTGCCGTGGTTCTATGCCAGAGCGAATTGCATGAAAATCGTTGTACGAAATTTAAAATCAAGGAAATAGAGGGTCTTCTCATGAACCAAGCCGCTGGTTGCCTCATACCTTGTCTACATAAGCCAAATTGAAGTGGGAAGGAGCCTAAGTTAGGATCGGGTTTGATTCAGGCCAAATCTAGGGCAATAACACCACAAAACCACGTGATAACACCACTAAACCCCTCAATGCAACCAAGTTTCGTCGGAATACACCACAAATAACATTGTTTAGGCCAATTCCGCATGGATAACATCACAATACCACAAAATCTCACGTGGATAACACCATTGCGTGATTTAATCACGCGAATAATGCCGCCTCAATAATTAAATTGCATGGATAACACCGTGCTGCACCCGCAGGGCAATTTTAAGCCCAATAACACCGGAATCTGCCACGTAATACAACCTAAATAACACCGGATTTTTGGTTCAACTAAATAATACATGAACACTACAAGAATAAAATTACAAATAACACCATGAACCATGCGTCACTTTTTAGAACTCAATACAACCCAAAATGCAACACCAAATAATACCAAGAATAACACCAATATGCAATAATACGAGTCGCAATTTGAAACTTCAAATTTTAAAATTAACTACTCGATCTTGCTTAATTAGGTTTAATTAGGAGTTATTTTTTGTTAAATGAAGATCTTCCATCATTGCAAACCCTCCTCCCTCCCAATGTCATGTAACATTCTTTCTGGAACACCCGACATACAAGATCCGGTTCTCTCACACCAAAAACCTCATTCGGCCTCACTTTCCTCATGACCAAACACCCACCTCCTCTCTTTCTCGCGACCAAAACCCTTTTCTTTTGTGATAAAAAACCTTGCGATACAATCACGATTAGAGCTAGCTGAGAAGGCAACTACGAGATTGCGGCATACAAAGTCCTTCAATACTTCCATGCTTCCTCTCCGCTCCTAGCTGAGAACTTGAGG
Organism: Phalaenopsis aphrodite; assembly: GCA_003013225.1. Taxonomy (NCBI): domain Eukaryota; kingdom Viridiplantae; phylum Streptophyta; class Magnoliopsida; order Asparagales; family Orchidaceae; genus Phalaenopsis; species Phalaenopsis aphrodite. The sequence continues at coordinate 142,701 of NEWO01000963.1, forward strand.
AAGGTAACCCCTTTTTACCTCACTATATTGCTCAATATTCTGATTTGGTTGCTTGATATTCTTGTCGGGTTATTAAGTATTCTTACTATTACAATTTGGAGCAAGAATTTGGTAAAAAGTATTCCTCTATCAATCTTGTCTACATCCTTTTCGTTTGCTTTAACTAAGATCAGTTGGCCAATTTCTAGAGAAAGATAATGTAAATAAGAAGAAGTGCTTTGTTCATTTGGGGTGAATATGAAACTCTAAGTATTAGATATGTGAATGCATAAGAATTGTTTAAGTGTGTATGTCCAGATTTTTCATAAGCCATGTTGCATGATATACACACACTTAAAGTCCATACACACTTAAGAAAAATCTGGACATACATACTTCATTCAATTCTTCTACATTCCACACATCCTAACACCTAAGCCCCAACCTTTTCATTCACACCACTTGAGCCTTTATGTTTCATTTATTCTCAGATTTTTAGTTGGAACTTAAGGTTTATGCCTTAAGATTAGTGTTTCATTTACTTCCAACAAATTAAGTAAGAGGGATCTTTGGAAAAGGGAATTTTAAGAAAACGATTAGAAAGGCTGACGACTCTGAATTTTAAAAAGAACCAAAGACAGAACGACATGTGGTCCTCCCATGGCTTCGATCCGCTGCTTTGGTGATCCCTCTTATGGGCCTAATACTCTTCCAATTTTGATTTGGTAGTGGTTTCCTCTACGAGGATGTATTTGTTGGACAATTCCAACAAAAGGTGAGGTTGAAACAAAAGCTTTTAGACTTCAGGCTTTGCCTCAGGGCGTCTTGTGCCATGTCGGCTCAGAGATCCCTTACCTCCAGCATTTCCCTTTGGAATCGAAGGAGGTAAGAACACATGCTTTCTTTCAGTCCCTACCTCATTTGCCATAGGGTTTGCATGCCCTTCCTTGGTGCCCGGGAGCTCGCAAACTACGCTAAAAAAGGCCTTCGGATGTCCTAAAAACTGCAGATATTTCTGGACAAAAGTGACCAGTTCATGGTTGACGACCACAAGGTAGTAAAGAACAAACAATACTTGAACACATCAAAAACTTTTAGTAGGCACATCACAAATTTGAACGAGGTGAGGTGGATGTACTATTACATTATGTACCCCTAGAGTAAATAGATACGAGAAAGGTATTTTGGTGGGCACAAAAATATTGGGTCGTGAGCTTAAAAAAGCACCCGTCCTGATGAAAGTCTGAAATGACGCCTGATCGGATGGGGTTGGGATTCAGAGACGACTTTCGGCCGGATGAGGCCAGAAGCTCGAAATGACTTTCGGCCGGATGGGGCAGAGAGTGAGATGACTTATGGCTAGATGGGGTCAGGAGCCTAAAATGGCTTTTGACTGGATAGATCTTGGAACCATAGACTGTTCCTGCCGATCATTTATGGGCCAGACAACCATACTTTGGAGTCTCGAGGGAATTGCTTGCAGCCTGACCTGATTGGAGAAATATCGTTAATTTCTTCAGTGCGAGTCTTGTACAAGTGAACTTTAGGTGGGTGGTCGAATTTTGTTCGTTTTGGAATTATCGTCCTCCCACCTATAGATGTCGATTGGCTAGACATGAGTTTTTAGGTTCTCCATGGTGGGCCCGTGGTGCCACATGATCTCATCCGTCAGTTGTAAGATCTTTTTAATATTCATGCAGACATATTTTTAATGTACACATATAAAAAATAAAAAAAACCAAAAACTAAAATGAATAAATTTAAAATTTTGTAAACAACTTGTTAATCATTTACTCAAATCAAATAAATATAATTAAAACTGACCATTAGAATAAACATAAAACTCCAATCATTTCCTTACCTAAACCCTAAACGAACAAAAAAAGGGACCCTGAAACACGTGTAAAGTGCAATTATCAAGCTAATTAATGAGGAGGAACATCATTATGTGGCAAATAAAAGGTGATTAGCATTAATTCCTACGTACATAATGCACTTTCATTTCATCAGGAGCAATCATATGTCTGAAGAAGCGGTAGGTCAGCATGCTTGGCTTTTAAATTAATTTGGATTAGGGAGACATTTCAGTAATGTTCGCGCATTTACAAAACCAATGCCTCGTGATTGGGAGCACTTATTTTAGCTATATTTTTATTAGTAGATCCCAGCTAAAGTTTGGTCACCAAATTTGAACGTAGCTAAATTTGAAGCTCATTATGGCCCATTATTTCTCTTTATAACAAAAAAAAAAAAAAAAGGGTTTAGTGGTGACCTCTAATAAAGATTAAAGTAAATAATTCCTTGATGAATTTGATTTTATTTATTAAAAAAATTATTTATTTTTAAAATCGAATAAGTTTGAACAGAGATTTAAGAGGTCAAACTTATAAACTAATGCAATATTAGAAATTTCTTTCACCAAGTGGTTATATTATTGCAATAATTGAATTGAAATTTTCAAAATTAAAATTAAAATAATCCGAAGCTGATTTATTTACACTCATTGTCAAACTGAACATCTGGATGAGATAAACTTTACCACCCTAAATATAATCCAATTAATGGTCTGTTTGACGCAGTTGCAGCTTCACAGCTTTTCAGCTGCAGCTGCGCTGTCTCAGGAAGTTGCTGCGGGGAAGCTGACTGTCTGTTTGGTGCAGCTGTGTAAAAACAGCTACAGAGCAGCTGATTCTGAAAAAATGACCATTTTGCCCTTCTTTGATAAAACTGTTTAAAAAAAGACTGTAATAGTGAAAATTTTTTGAAACATCAAACAATATCTAATTTTTGCATATATTCAGTCATAATAAACGTTTCAATGAAAAAAAAAAATATTAAGATACTTAAATGCTAAAGAATAATATATGATTAAATAAATCAACATGGGTTATATATATAAAGGGGGTGTTTTAAAATTTAAGATATATAGATTTACCAAAATTTCAATTCTAATAAACTATAATTTCAATACAGATTATTAATATAATTAAAAATATTGAATACATGATTGTGAACTTTGATGCCTATCATTACTACTAATAATGTTATACAGATTATTACTTGTAAATATGATGCATATCTAATAATGTTATACACATTATTACCTGTAAATATGACGCATATCGTCAACACAGGACATCACCAATAAGGTGTTATGCCCTAGCAATGGATGTTATACTTATAAGACTAATGCATGCCCTTGATAATAACATTGATGCATATCAACTTTATGACCTCTCATTTATCCCAACATATATATTCACCTCTGCCAATAGAGTTGATGCACAGACTAACTGTAATTTTGAATATCAACAGTATGATTATGCTGAACTTCTTAATATGTGATGTTCACTCATTAAAGATGAGTCATCACACACATTAACTATAATAAAATCTTACCTTAACACTGTTTTAAATTTCATCATAGACTCTATCATATAAAAATCATGTATGTTATATTGTATCAATATCTTCCTCAATTATTGAAAATAACATCATTTATAGTCTATCACATGCATTAGAAAAATATTTTTAGTGGGCCATACTCCCTAAATTTTTTTCTTTCATGAGCTTTTATCATATATATGTAGATATGCATTTCTATATAGATGTGTATATATATATATATATATATATATATATATTTGTTTTTGTGTGTGTGTGTGTTAAATGAAGATGAAAATGCTATCTTTTGTCACAAATTTTTGTTCATGTAATAAATTTGACATCATCCATGGGAAACATTTTTGGGATGAGTACAATTCTTTTTGTAACCTTAAATGATCATTCACATATATATTAATGCTATGGGCATAATTTTAACAAGACAATTCCTTTTCCATCATCTGGATCATCATTTCCAAAAGTAGCTAATTAAGATTAGGGGTTAAACTAAATTACAACATATATAGGGTAATATCCTATATTTGGAAGACTTCTCATTTTATTATCCATTATTACATATGTGTTCCATGGAAAACATGCTAGGAGTGGGAGGAAGCCCTTGTTTTATCCTTGAAGGAATATTCATATTGAAATCCCAAGAACAATAGCAGTTGGGCAAGTCCCTCCTCTACCCTTCTTTTTTTATGTGCTCAAAATAACTGTGCCAATAACTATATTTATCAAAGCTAACAATTGACATTGTTTTTTTCTTAGAACTAATTATATTGATGCTAAGCATATCTAAACTTCACATTCACTATATATACAAGAAAGAAGCCTTATCTCTAAACTAAATGATAAGTAATTATGTGTTTCATAAGAAGATGTAACACATTGAGGTGAATTGCTTTTTTTAAGCATGATCAACTTAGAACAACTATCAGAAAATTCAAAAAAGGCTTCGTGTTCACTTGAAAATCTCAAGCTATGAAACAAATTAAACCTAATTGATATGTATTATTTAGCTTGGTGGGCTATTCTTAGAATATCTTAGTTAAAATAATCTTACATTTCTTCTTGAGAATTTTTTAACAATGTAAGTGAACTATTTTTGTTTTATTAATAATAATAAAGAAGATTAAAAAAGATTATAATAACACCAAAGATCATTAAAAAATGACTTTTTTAAGGGATTAAAGAAAATTTAGTAAAAAAAAATGTTACCATGCAGTACAATGTTTTGTATTTCTTGTGCTAAACTTAAATAGGAATTTCCGCCTTCCTGTTTTTTCTTTGTAAACTCAGTTGTACAAATGATTACTGATTGCCAGCATATGCCACTACCTACTTTGCTTTTCATGTGATGTTTCGCAGTATATTTTATTTTCTAACATAAACCTTTCCCATCCCGTCTTGTCATGAAAGCATTAATATAATTTTCTCAAAAGGAAATTCTTATCACTTAAGTAATCAAGCAAAGGTTATAAAATGATTCCATTTGTATATATGATTTTGATTTGGAATCCACGATTGAGAGGAATACATGATCCACGCTTAAATATGCTCAACTAAGCTTGAATCATGCAGTCGTCTCTATCAGCTATTCAGAAAGATCTAAGCTTGATGCAGAGTTGGAATCAACTAATGATGTTGTGGGTCTGATCCTCCAGGGCTCAGGCGCTTTGGATTGAACACCAGCTTCCTCTCATGTATATCACCAGCAAAGACGATCTTTTTAGCTCCCTCCCAAATTGGCTTGTCCTTATGCTCCAAACTCCGAGACTCCGAGCTCAAAAATGTCGCAGATAGTATGAGGAAGAGGCATATCAAAGCTCTTACATTGGTGCATACCATTCTTCCTCTCTTATTAATATTTATGGATGTCTGGTTGTTTGTGTGTAACCCATAAGCTTCCAGGCCAGACTTTATATAGACTGCATTCCCAACTAAATGAACATTTGAAAGTGGCGACCACACTTTAAGTATTATAATCAATGTGGACGCTTGTCCTTTTCTGCTTGGGAGTTACCGTGGCCTAAAGTCATGTCTCTTGCAGGGATTTCTTACCCACCTACTATATAAAATTCATGTGTATTCCATGAACATTCACTTATTTATTTGTATTTCTATGTCTGTGCCGTAGTATGTTCTCCCTTTCCTAGAAAATCTTTCTCTTCAGTGTGAATCTAGTCAGTTTTTATCGCCTGTAATCTTCACCAATCAACTGGAAGCTTATCCTGAGCTATTGTTCTTTTACTTCTAAAAACTGGGGCACTTTTTTACTCATTTACGTACAGGAATTGACTTCCTCGTGCCTTGCAATCTATGGGAGGAAATGTGGATGAGAAGTTCACTAATCTTTGAATTAAAGAAGATGAGATGAGATGTAGTTGATTGCGTTAGTGGAATGAAATGGTGGTGGCTTTGGTAGATAGCTGAGAACTACTCATGCTCCAATCCCTTGATAAAATGGTAGACAGCTTTTAAGCCGGAAAAAAAAATAAGGACTTGCTTTGATCATAATAAATGATTGTAGAGTTTCTGAGATCTATTAGTCAAAGAAGTTGATTGTATTTTTAAAATCGTAAGCAATTTGCTGCTCAACATTCTAAATAAATGATTGTAGAATTCCAAAGAGAGTATATTTTTTGAGAATACTATGAGCATTATAATTTTTTTTCTCTGTCAAAAAAAACCAAAATATATTTCTTACTGTTAAAAAGTTATTTTGTTAATAACAATTTTATATGAAAATATTTCGTTAGTCGTCTGTAGATTCAAACACAATACTGCCATCGTATGCATCTATGAGCATCCACGTAATAATTTATCCAAGCTACCCACAAATTTGTAAGTTTTGATCTAGAAATCATAACCTTGCAGTAAAAACTAAGACAATAAACTATTAGGTTAAGATAGGTGTTGAAAATTTTTAAAGATAAGAGGAAGATTTGGATTGATGAGGACATTCCTATTGTTTTTCAACCTACATGACAACATCATGGTTATACCTATTTATAAGCATGAGAAACTAAATATAGAGATTTCTAAAACCTCGGAATTCTTTCTAAAAAAAACAAACTCTAGATTCCTCTTAATTAGATATTCCAGAGTATTATATTTTAATACAACATTTTCTAAAATCTTCTACTTAAGACTAGACAAATTATTTTAGAATATCGATGAAATCGCATCAATCTTATCACTCCTCCTTGATGCAAATTTTGATTACTCCAATCATATTACGTAGCAGTTCAAACTTTCTTCCTCGATGTGCCTTTGTGAATATATAAGCAAATTATTCATCAGACTTGCGGTGCTTGAACTTAGTTACTTGATTGGCCTCAACTTCTCTAATGAAATGATATTGATAGCAACATATAAAGTTCTACCATGAAATACAAGCTTTTATGCCATTTATATAGCAAATTTCCTATCATAATAAACTTTTGTAGCTTCTTCTTGTGACTCTCCCGTATTTCCTAGTATGTATTTTAGTCATATAACCTAGCTTATAGTTGTGGTAGCCGCAATATATTCAACTTCAACTAATGATTGCATAATAATTGGTTGTTTTTTTATGCTCAACAGATATTCCTACGCCTAGTGTGAATGCATATCCAAAGGTGCTCTTCATTTCAAACCCTAATCCAAACCAATTATTGCAAGTATATCCAATTAGCCATGAGTTAAGAATGAATTCATACCAGATACCATATTTATTTATTCATTGTAGATATTTAAGAACACTCTTAACTGATCCTTGATGAACTCGGCTTGGACTTTGATAAATCTTGAGAGCAGAATTTCTACATAAATGATGTATGGTCTCATCATTTTTAAACAAAATAAGCTTCCAATGAGACATTAATAGAATATGTTGTCAACCATTGGTGCATTATCATCCTTCATACGTGTCTTATTGTGTAGTGGAGTAGCTCTATCTTGCAATTATTCATCTTAAACATTTTTAAAAGTTTTTGTACATTCCTTTTGTGAGATGAAGATTCACCTTTCACTTTGAATTACTTCTCTCAAGAAAATAATACATCAGATCAAAGTCAGTCATCTTGAATGTTTTTATTTTGTCTTCTTGAAAATCTTTGATCATATTCTCATTAATTCTTGCTTAGATAAGATCATCTACTTATAGTTAGATAATGAGAGTGCAACTTGTACTTTGAGTTTTGATGTATAATGTTGGCTCACTTTTGCTCCTCCTTAGAATATTTGCCAATTCAAACATGCCAAGCTCTTGGAGGTATATTCCTTACCTCAATCACTGTCAAATAGATAAATTAAGCTCATTAAAAGTTATGTTCTTCCTTTTAGAAACTTCATTTGGTTCTTGCGCATGTCTAACTATGAGTTGGCATTCAACGCCTTCTTCTTCATATTACTTGTTAAAGTTATTGGAGGTATATTCATTATCTCCATCACTTTTTAATGCTTTCATGAAACAATCACTTTATTTTTCAACATAATTCTTAAATTTTTTGAAAATATTAAATAATTGTGATCGTTCTCAAAAGAAATAAACTCATTTCATTCTTATGTAAACACCTATGAAAATGTCAATGTGAACAGGTTCTAATAACTCCTTAACTCTCATTATTTTGCTTGATGGAATTGGCAGCACATGTTGTTCTCTGAGAAAATATCTTTGACATATATCATTGTATTCCTTTATTTCAGGGAGCTCTCTTATCATATATTTTGGTAGAGAATGTTTAGCAATGGAAGTTGAAGTACCCAAGTTGCTTGTACCAAATTCATGACTCATCTATTTGTGTCTTCATTGCCACATTAGTTATATATCTCCAAATTAGAGGAAAGCACCTATTTTCTTTCATTTTGATCTTCACAATTTCAAGAGATTTGTCATGCTTATCATGTATTGTACAAATTTCTCCCTCAAAATTCAAAGAGTATCATTTCTCAATCATTTGACCCACAATGAGAAGATATTGATCACTGTTTGATAAATACAGCACATCATTGAAATATCTCATCTATTTTCTCGTGTTAATGTCTATGGTGTCTCTTCATGTCTCCTCTATGAAATCACCATTTACTATTTTGAACTTTATCTTGATTTATTCAAGACTATAAAATATTTTTTTCAATTTTTTCTTGCAATTATTACAATCACTATTTAGCAGAAAATATTGTGTCTGATGACACACGCACGAATGACCAACTATCAGATGACAGCTCGACATACACCTCATCTTTGGATAAGGTGGCGCCCGATCATGATGAGTTGTTGCCTGAAGATTGGTTGTCCATACATGCATCAATCTGGAGCCAATATTTTCTCACTATCTAGATACCATGTAGCTTTTTTCTCTTCTAGTGCAACTTGATAGACATAGAAGAAATTTTTATCTTCACTTTTTTCTTCTCAATATTTGTCTTGTTGATTTTTCTTTAATTGACAAAAATTTTCTGTGTGCCTAAATTTTATACAATTTTGACATTTTGGTTTTACTTTAAACCAAAATGCTTTCTCCAAATGATTTTTCTTTTGCAAATATCACTTGAAGCATATTTGTCATATTCTCCTTGATTATTTTTAATTTTAAAATTTCATTGTGAATTTCTCCCACCTTCTTTTGATTTATGAGATCACAATTTTATTTTAAAGTAATTTTCTATAGTATTCTCACTTTGACTATTCAATCTTTTTTCATATTTCTTAAGAGATTTCATTGATTCTATTATTGATAAAACTTTCCAGATTCTTTGATTCTTAAATTGCATAAATTGTATATCATAATTTTCTATAAAAATAATTATTTTTTCTACTATTTCTTGTTATAGATGGTTGCTCCATAGACTCTCATTTGATTAATATTTTTGTTATTTAATATCATCATCTTTTATGATCTCGTTATCTTTCATTTTATGATTCTTAAAGTCTCATTTAAGATTTTGTAATTTGATAGAGCGTAGCCTCTTAATTCATTGAAACTCCTCCAATAACATGTTCAATACTTTTTTTTTCTCTTATTGCGACCTTGATTCGAGGAATACTGTCATCTGCCATTATTTTTTGTAAAAAAAACAGTGCTTGAGTATTTTTCTTATTCTCTTCAAGTACATTCTTTTGATTTGTTGGAAGAGTTGAAAGACCTTCCAGAACATTGACTTCCTTTTCAAAAATTTTCCTCAAAATTTGGGAGAAAAATAGGTCTTCACGATACTACAGGAAAACATTTCAAAAATTACGAAAAAATATGATGATGTTTTACAGGTCGAAAAAATAGCTCTAATTACCAATAATATCATGACTATTTTTAATCTTGGTTATTTATGACTGCATAATTACGATATATATTGTCACTTATCAACAATATTTTATTTTTTGACTTTTTTTAATTATAACTGATGGAATAATCCATCAATTATAAGCAAATATTAATTGACGGGAATGGTCACCAGTAATAGCGTTTATAACTGATGCAATAAAAATTATTTATAATCGATCAAAACTAATCATATATCTTACCTAAAATCACCTTCCTCTCAGTCTTGACCAATCTCTCCTCTTTGCCTTTCATCTTCTCTACCTAAAGCTCTCGCCTCTCCTGAAACCCTCACATTTCTCTCTCTGTTTCACCCAAAACCATCACCTTTATCCTTGAATCCCTCATAATAAATTCTGAATAGGAGAGAGATGGGAATGAAGCGGTGGGACCATAGGAAACTCCCATTTTTCTCCTCTTTCCACTCTTCTGCTACCTAAACAATCGAGGAAGATAACTTGTTATCTTCAATTTTTTTATTTTCATTTGCTTTGAAAATTGTGTTTAGGGTTTAGGGGTTAGTGACACGCCTAAAAATATGCTACTTTTTTATATATATTTTGTGTTCATTTTCAATGATATTGCACTTTAATGGAAGTTATTTTGCATTTTTTTAGTTTTAGGTACAAGAGAGGGAGTTTTTGAGAAAAATGAGCAAAAACGGAGCAAAACAGGGTCAATTGTAGCATAGGAGCAAAAAAAAGTGAACTGGTGCTGGAGCATAGGCGCTAGACCCTATATGTGAAAACAGAGAGCCCAATGCCACGACACAAATATCTGATGCTTAGGCACCAGGATATGGTGCCTAGGTGCCGGACAGTTATTTTAAGCTTCTAAAAGATTGCCACCTAGGCACCTGGATCTAGCGCCTAGGCGCCAGGAATGGGTTTTCTTAAGATTTAATGCATTTAGAATTTTGAGAGGGCATTTGAAATGACTCTTGGGGATTTTGAGGGTTATATTAAATGAGGCTTGGTGTCTCTTAAAAGGGGAGAGGAGAAGAAGAAAGGGAGGGAGTGAGTGTGAATGTATGTGAATGTAAGGGGGGTTGTTTGGAGTCTTTGAGAATCTTGGAGTGTGGGGGGTCGTGGTGTTGTATTGCGGAGAGAGTCTTTTTGTGTGTGTGTGTGTGTATGTGTTTCTCTTGGAGTGAGTGTGTATGAAGATTTTAGAAAATACTTTAAAGGAAATTCAAGATTGTTTTGTGGAGAATTTTAAGATAAGTTATTTTTGTTTCAATTTGAGTTTTGTTTAACGTGTAAACCTGAATTTTAATATAAATCATTTTTTGTTGTGCTATCCCTATAAGATATGAGTAATTTTTTTAATTTTTCTTCTTACAGTAAGAATTAATCATGTGTAGTACTAGAATTGTTTAAGATTTCTTCTATTCCATATATGTGATGCTTCATTATTTCTTACTTAATTTACATATTTAATCTAGCCAATTTCTATGTTAAATCTTGTTGTGAAGCCAAAATGACCCTGGAGGGCTATGTATTCCTCAATTAGTAAGAATCAAATTAATCTGG
>NEWO01000963.1:157040-169076 GCA_003013225.1 Phalaenopsis aphrodite
ATATATATATATGGGGAGAAGCTTGAGGATTAGGACCTAATAAAAAGTTGATTTCATTTGAATCTTTCTAAGGAAGAAAACTTAAGATCAATCCTAAGCTTATGTTAAAAAAGTATTAGTAAAACCATTTTCAAAATAGAATCCATAAGCTCTGAAATTAATATTTTTATAAGAATCTAAAGTTTGAAAAAATTTCAGTTATTTCTGAATTAAATAGGAAATTAGGATTCCTAAGTTCAACACTAAATATTTTGATACCTTAAATATCAACTAATTTATAAAACATTCTTCTATGTTGGATTATAACATTTATAGAACAAAATTTTAGGTCATCTTAAAGAAACCCACAAACATATATCAACATATTTTTAAAATTGCAGTGTTACTTGAGGACAAGTAACGTTTAAGTTTGGGGGAACTGACACACCTAAAAATGTGATACCTTTTTATATGCATTTTATACTCATTTTTAATGATATTAAACTTTAAAGAAAGACATTTTGCATGTTTTTGGTTTCAGGTACAAGAGATGGAGATTTGGAGAAAAGGAGCAAAAACGAAGCAAAACTGGGTCAAAAGGCGCATATGAGAAAAAAAGTAAACTAACGCCTAGGCGCCAAACCTTGTACATGAAAAAAGAGAGCCCAATACCATGGCAACAGGATTCAGCGACTAAGCGCCAAGCAACAATCTTCTAGAAGACTTGCGTAAAGGCGCTAGATTCTGTTTTTCTTAAAATTCAATGTATTTGAACGATTTTGAAGGGTCATCTGATGTGACTCTTGGGGATTTTGAGAGTTATATTAAATGAGGCTTGCTGTTTCTTAAAAGGGGAGTGGAAAAAAAGAATGGAGGTAGTGAGTGTGTGTGTGTGTGTGTGTGTGTGTAAGGGGGGTCGTTTGGAGTCTTTGAGAGTCTTGGAGTGGGGATCGTGTTGTTTTGTGGTGGTGTATTGTGGAGAAAGTCTGTTGGTGTGTGTGTGTGTGTGTTTCTCTTGGAGTGAATGTGTGAGTAAAGCTTGGAGAATACTTTAAAGGAATTTCAAGCTTTAATTGGGGAGAAGTCAAAATTAGGTACTTCGTATTTTTGTTTGAGTTATGTTCATCGTGTAAACTTGAATTTTAATATGAATTATATTTTATGGTGTTATCCCCATGAGATCTGAGTATTTTTCTTTATATTTATCCTTTTTATAAGAATTAATCATGTGTAGGATTAGAATTGTTTAAGATTTCTCTTATTCCATATTTATGATGGTTCATTACTTCGTACTTAATTTACATATTCGATCTGACCAATTGATATGTTAAAACATGTTATGAAGCCATAATGACCTGGGAGGACTATATATTCCTTAGATAGTAAGAATCACATTAATATGGTGGGTGATAAAGTAACCCATTGGTTAGTGCGAATAGATTGGGAGATAAGTTTTGATGGGTGTAAATTGGTGATTAAAGGGTGATAGGCTAGAACCTTAGCCATTTTGATCTTGAGATCGGAACTTAAGGATTAGTTAGTCGTAAAGAGAGGGCACATTGGTTAATTTAGAATGACAAGCTAGAACCTACCCAGCATAACCTAAGATTTAGGAACTTAACTCTATGTCAGCTAATGTTCTTTATGCACTCAGAAGATGATAACAAATAGGTTTGCTCCTATTTGTCGCAAACTTCATTTAAACTTTAAACTGTCGATTCCTACACTGATTATGATCTCATTGCAAGGGGAAAGACATTCATATAATTTATACTCTTTTACGTATAGTTAGTTTAGAAACACTTAGCATTTTCTTTTAGTTTTAAAAATGAATTAGTAGTGAATTTAAGAAAATCATACTTTTAAGAAATTCCAAACAATGACCTGATAGTAGTAGACTAGAACTCAACCTAAGGGATTTCTTACCTCACTTGATACATTAGATTTTAAAGAAAGCCCTATATTACTTGAATGATAAGTAAACTTACTTAAAACCCCTAGTGTGTAAACTATAAATTAAATTCTAAACTCTATAATATATTCATTTTGCACACTAGCTGCCTAAAGAAACTTGGTCAGGTTTTTGGCCAGAAAAGTAAAATAACTACGTGATTTTGGATCGGGTCACATACTTATGTGTTTTATGTTTATTACATACTCCTCAATTTTTTATTTTATTACATAATATGTATTTTGTGCGCTAATTAAAAAAAAATTATTCTTCTTGTTGCAGATGTTGAGTGGAGGTAGGGACGGTCTCCCTCCTCACCCAAGGAGGGAGGGGGTGCATGTAGCACAACACCATCTGATGAAGAAGAAGTTAAGGAGAGGTTGCCCCACTTCGACACGTACTCCTACCCACACTCCCACACAAAATCCCTCTCTTAACTTGACCATCACTATTTCCACCATCCCGACTCCCACTGTCGACCCTGCTTACGCACCCATCCTCAACCCAAACTCATCGTAGGAGAGGACGCCATACTTCAACACCCGCTTACCCCCGCTCCACACCCAATCCCACCCTTACCTCGACCATCACCCTTGCCACCACCCCGACTTCTACCCTGACCCCTATTTTCATAGCCGCCTAAGCCGTCGCCTTCACCTCCGCCACAACGTCATCTCCAAAATGACCCCCACCCCCGCCTCTGCCATTATCCCCACACTCACCGTTACACTGACTCCTACCACCACCCTGAGTCCAATCCTCAACCCTTCCCCACCCATACCTCCACCTTGGCTGCTGTGTGGTTGAGTGCATCCGAGGCCCACACTGCCTCTATTGTGTAGGAGTCGACGAGCAGCAGCTACCGCATCAATTCTGTCGACAACAAATAAGTTTTTTCTTTAAAGTTATTGTCTGTAATCTTTTTATTTTTCTAATTGAATATAAAACTAATAATTTTTTTTAAGGTTATACCCTTTGACCCAGACTATTCATGCCATTTTGAATATCATTGAAAGCAAGTACAATTCAACATAATTGTCGTGGAAGGAGATCCTGATGCCTATTTAAGATATTTTGTTTCAAAAGGTTACGGTAAGTATTTCTCACAAATAACTTAGGTTGTATTTATTTATTTATCAATCGAATATAATCCCTGTAACAGTTGAATAAACAATTCAACTAGTGCCCTAAGCATGAGGCGCACATCCGACACAACTTTGAGCGTAAGGGTAGCGATCGCCTTCGGGACATGTTTGGCGATATCCAGAAATCACAACAGTGTCCTCTGGGGCTCGAAGTGGATCTTTTTGCGATGTCGTTTAGGGTCTGAGATTCTTTGGACTACTAGAAGAAGAGGGAGTAGACAAAGAAGAACAGACAGTCACACTGTGGAGACAAGGGCCCTCGAGGCACACTAATGGGGTGCTCCCACATGTAGAATATAAGGGAAGGCTGGTAAAATTTCATTTATTCTATAAGTCTTTTATAGTTCAAAGATGTATTCTAACTATTTCAATTGATAGACAAACTATGAAGATTGGGCGAGAGCCCTCCATTGTCAATGTACATGAGCGCACCCATATGTGGTGGTCTGACCAGTCCTGGATTGAAGATAGATCTCATGGGACCCAAGTAATTGACATGTTATTTTTAACTAAGTGTAACTACTTTTGTTTGCAGGAGAAATTCCAATTGCTAAAGGAGAGTCGATCTTAGATGTTGGGAGGTACCACAATCCTCGTGATCCTTCCGAGTGCGATTTGTGGAGGGAGGCTGTTGGAGGGAAGAAGAGGGGTCATATCTACGGGCTCGGATCATAGAGGTTTTCCTACGATGCTTACCCCTCCACCAATGCATCTGCAGCTTCTATCTTTACCNTCAATACTCTCCACAACTTCAATCCAAAACTTAATTACTTATCATTTTAAAAAGAAAGATAAAGAAAACTACTCAGAATCCATGGAGAAAACAAAACCACACTTTAGTTTAAAAGAAGAAATCATTGTCAAACCAACAACAAGTTTCGATTAAAACCAAAAGTAGTCTTAAAACAAAAAGATAAAAACTTATCTCAATTCCTCCACCAAACTCTTGAAGTTCATTTGAATCTCTTCTCTTTTACAATCATTCAAAATAAAATAAAAAAAGGATAAAATAAATAAAAAGCTGTTCCTGAAAATCTCTCCGAACAAACTCCCCAGAAAAGAACTTTCAAAACTTGCCAATATTTTTAGGACTCTTTTCTAAGTCCTCTCTTCTTTCTTTTATAGTTTTCTAAGGGGTGCATTGGGATCTTTTCAAAATGTGTCTTGATTTGATGTATTTGCCTAAGAGATGCATCTTTTCCTGATAATTTTTGTTGATGGTGGTTATAACCACCTATTAAGCCAATGTGTGCCTCAAAAACCTCTTCGAAACTCGTGAAAATCAAATTTAATTGTCTAGTAACTGCCACTAGCGCTTGAGCGCGGGGTCTCGGTGCTTAGGCTCGGGGTCTCGGCGCTTAGGCGCGACCTTCTTTGTTTAACTGGCGTTTAAGCGCTGGATTTGATGCTTAGGCGCCAAAACTCTTTTGCATAATTTTTCACCTTTTTTGCTCCAAATTTGATCATTTTTCACTCCTTTAAGCATTTTTTCTATTTTTACTTGTATCTGCAAGAAAAACACAAAAATACCTTCCATTAAAACACAATATCTCAAAAATAGGTATAAAAATGTGTTTAAAAACACTATATATTTTAAGTGTATCAAAATCCCTTAAACTTAAAATGTTACTTGTCCTCAAGTGACACTTCAATCTTTAAAAATGAGATATGTATGATATGTATATGAGTTTCTTTAGGAGTTACTAAAATTTAGATTTAGAAGTGTAGTAGTCCAACTTAAAAAAAATTAATTAGAAAATGAGACCAACTTAAAATTTCAAAATTTTTAATGTTAAGAACTATGAAAATATGAGTTTCTATCTAATTCAGAAATATTGTAAGTTCTCTAAATTTAAAATTTAGTTCTTTTATTTTCTTTACTTAAAAAATTTTATTAAAAATAATTTTACTTACTATATTATATTTATAAGCTAAAGATTTTATCAAGTCTTATACTTTAAAAAGATCAAATGTAGAACCAATTTTTGATTAGGCACTAGTCCTCAAGCTTCTCCTCTCTTACAATTCCTTACTTCTCTTTTCTTTTCTTTTTTTTTTCTTTTCTTTTTCTTTTTCCTTTTTTTTCTTTTTCTTTTTCAGGCAAGGATTACTATATCTAAATAGACCTTTAATGATTTTGAATTCCATTTCTCCTTTCCTAAAGTAAAGTCTTGTTATAAAGCTTTTACTTATAGATATAATAATAGTTTTGAAAATCATTTTAATAAAAGAAATTTAAGTATTAAAAATAAAAGTCTAAATTATCTAAATTTTCAAAAATACAATTTTTCTTACTAAAGATAGTCACTTATATTAATCATTTTCTATATTAAAAATTTTTAACTTAAAGTTTTTCTTCAATATTTTAACTAAATTTTCTTACTCATTTCTAAAATCAAATTTTACTTCCCTAATATAACTTCATTTACATAATCAATTTTTCTTTTAAACTTCAAATTCACTTGTAGTTCATTTGAGAACAAATAAAATTCCAGTTTTGAAAATGTTTTTCATCCCCTCCAAATTTAAATTTTTAACATATTAAACAGTTTAGCATTAGATATATATATAAGCATGAATGAAAATTTAAAAATAACATCCTAACAAGAATTTTAACCTCCTAATTATACAAGTATAAAACTAAAGACAAGAGTAAAATTAATTTTTGATCAAATTTTCTATATTTTCATTTTAGTTTAACATGTAGAGATTCAATAAACTTCTGGGTATAAAAGCAAACAACACACTAACATGATAAAAGAAAAATATAGGGCAGTAGTTTCTGAATTTCAAGTTTAAGATCTAAGCTAGCAAGACTTTATACTTTATAACAGATATGAATTTAAGTTAAGTTCTAAACTAACTAAATCACAGTAATAAACACAAAACAACAACTACTATCCTAAAATTTAAAAACAAAATACCATCCAACACAACAACATAACATAAAAATTCAAAACACAATATAAAACATAGTCCAAAACAACACACAAATGCAAACGTAGCAGGCTCAGACCACATAGTTCACATCATATTACAACAATAAAATGAATCTCTCAGATCTACTCTTCATCTTCAGAATCACCGCTGTACCATTTTCTGCAGATTCATAATCAGGATATTAAGGATATGGAGGAAATTGCACTCTTGGTTCACCTCTAATCAGGCTTTCCAAAGATGAGTGGAATTTCTCTTCATAATCACTCTTCCTTCTATTATAACTATTTGTATGATCTGCAAAACATTCTAAATTTTTTACCTTATCAGCGGTAAAATTGATATTGTCCATCATCTTCTGCAATAACTCATCCTGAGTCTTGGTATCACCTTTAGATGTAGAAGCAAGAGAAGTAGATGGTCGTGATGAAGATGCAGCAGAGGTACATGCAGCAGACGTCTCTAATCCATAACTTATGGAAAATCCTCCTCTCCAGCCAAAAATTGAATGCTTAGAATATGTCTTCACATTCACTTTTGTGATGGGCTTTAGAGGTAACAGAACTTCCTCCCAACTATCATACTTCACTCCAGCTTGCTCTCATAATGAAAATATCAATGAAGCAAATCCCATACCTGCAGTAGTAGCAGCAGCAGCTGAACAGATGATAGTGTGGTAGATCAAAGCCCCTATGTTGATGGGCTTCCCTCGTGAATACAATAATTCAATGTTGCTCTCTCCCTACTCGCTTCACTGAGATGATTGGTCAGAGGCAGAGGAACAGAAATGAAATAGTGCGCCTTCGAAGGTGCACATAACTTTGAAGTTGGGAAATTTACTCTCCTCTCATTGGTTATGTTCCAAAGTCCTCTCCCAATAGTCAAATATGAAATAATCTTGTCTAACTCCACCTCCGTAGGACTATAATTCGCTTAAAAAACATAAAGTCTCCGGTGGTAAATAGTAAAACAAGTTGATTACCTCTGGAGTAAAAGGTACTAACTTCCCTCTAACCATAAATCGATTGTCTTCAGCCTCTGAGAGATTTGCATAAAACTCCCTCACAACAGAAATCACTACGACGACAGAAAAACAACAGAACTGTTCTCATTATCGGCGAACTATCAGGTCTTCTACCTCTCCACCCGGACTCTTGAAACATCGCTCCTGAATAAATTTTTGTGATTGCAGAGTGTCACTATATCAATCTTGAGCTTTCAAACTGACAAACTTGCTCAAATCAAATGGGCTCTTTCCTGTACTCCTTTTCATTCTTGGTGTCATTCTACAAATTTGATAAATTTCAAAAATAACTTTAAAAATCAAGTTTAAATCACTAAACTCAACTTCCAAAAGCACTAACTAAACTTCTCAAGCAATTTCCATAGATTTTTCTTCACTTTTTACCATGAATAGTAAATTTTTGAAATCTTCCAAATGTGCTCAAAATATATGATGAAAATCCAAAATTTTTGCATAGAAGTAAAGCTCTTACCTTAAGGAACTTGGATCTAACAAATCTTACTCGATTCCACCGAGAAATCTTCAAATTCCACTTACCATAGCCCTTAAAATCGTGATTTTGAGTTGGGGAAGATGTTAAAAGGTGTTAAAAATGGTATTTTCAGGCTTAAAATTCACTTTTAACCGTTTGCGAAATGGCTTTCATGAATTGGCGCTTAAGCGCGGGTGAGTGGCGCTTAGGCATCTGCCTCTCGGGTTATCTCGCGCCTAAGCGCGATATGTGGCGCTTAGGCACAATTTTCAAAATTTTTAAATGTAAGTAAAGTGCACTATTAGCCTAAGTAAACCACCCCTAAATGGTCTCATAGCACTTAAATGACTATTTTTACTTTCTATAACTCCCTTCTCTCTCAAAATTTTCTATAATAATTAATTCAATTCGAGGCTAAAAATAACATAAACTTTCACAAAAAAAACTTATATTAATTCACAAATAAGTACAAACACATTTAACACGTAGTTTTCTCTCCAAATATTCTTGGATGAGAAAATTTTCCTAACTAAAAAACACTTAACACACATTTACAATTAAACACATTTGTGACACAAACACTAAATACAAGACATAAACACTAACACACTAAAAAACATGACTCCAAACACACTATTCCTAACACTTAACTTAATTCCACAATTCATTAGAAGGAATGAATTCTTGTCTTTCAGTAGTCTCTCCAAGAACATAGAGTTGATAAAACGGACGGTGGTGACGAGCTCTCATACTATCAACTTTGATCCACTTTTGCTTAAGGAACATCGCCTTATCTGCTTCCTCTATATAACTGGTATGGCTGAATTGCATCTTAAGTTGCCACCCAATATGTTTTAGATGAGCATGCAATTCAAGCACCTTAGTCTCTAATACAAATATAATATTCTCCATCTTGTTGATCTTCTTAGATATCCCTTCAATACTAACGGCTAAGAAACCGTTATACATCTCCTATGCACTTTGACTAATGAACTTATTCTTCATGGCTTCTTCCTTCTTCTTCAAATCCATCTCCCATGAAGAAATTTTCTCTAAATCTCTCTCTTTCTTAGAATTTTAGGGCTAAAAATAATCCGGGGTGAAATTCCTTCACAAACCCCTTCTATTTATAGGACTAATTCCCCCTCATAACTTCTATGCATGACTAGAAACTGCTAAGACACATTTATTCCAACTAAATTGCAGTTATACCTTCTAGAAATTGAAATTTGTACATGTGATTAAACTGTCGCGCTTAAGCGCCGAATCTGACACTTAAGCGCCATTGCACATTTTTGCACTAGTCAACTTAACATCCAAATTCTCATTCTAACATGTCTAGGTTACTAAATAAAGTTTAAAAATCATTACTAGCACATAATAAATTCAAAAATACTACCCCAAATTTCTTAATCAGACTCAAAACAATAATCAAAACAAAAACACACTGATAACTATGAGTTGCCTCTCATAAAGTGTTTGGTTTTACGTCGTCAGCCTGACGTAACCAGTGCTCATTCTGGTTGACCCAACATCATTCCATCATTATATTTATACTGATCCCCTATATAATAATGTTTCAGTCTATGTCCATTCACTTTAAAAATTTTCTCAGAATTAGGATCTTTAATATCCACAGCTCCATAAGGATAAACGTTTATCACAACAAATAGGCACATCTACCTGAACATAAGTTTGCCTGAAAATAGTCTTAACCTTGCATTATATAGCAAAACTTGTTGCCCTGGCTGAAAATTTTTAGTAAGAATTTTGCGATCATGCCACATTTTCATTTTTTCTTTATAAATCTTAGAACTCTTATATGATTCATTCCTTATCTCTTCAAGCTCGTTTAATTGTAACAATCTTTTCTCACCAACATATTTTAAATTATAATTGAACTCTTTAATAGCCCAATATGCTTTATGCTCAAGTTCAAATGGTAAGTGATAAGCTTTCCCAAATATTAGCTTATATAAGGACATTTCTATAGGAGTTCTATATGCAGTCCTATAAGTCCACAAAGCATAGTCAAGTTTGACTAACCAATCCATTTGTTTTGGAATCACAGATTTTTTCATAATTCTTTTAATTTCCTGATTGGATAATTCAGCCAAACCAGTTGTGTGAGGATGATAAGCAGTAACAATCCTATGATTTATATGATATTTCTTTAATAGCTTCTCCATAATGACTTTTTTAAAATGACTTCCTCCATCAGTAATGATAACTCTCGGCATCCTAAATCTACAAAATATGTTTGTTTTCAAAAATTTTGCAACACTTTGAGCATCACATCGAGTTAAAGCAACAGCTTGTATCCATTTGGATACATAATCCACTACTAATAGAATATATAAATTTTTGAAAGATGATATAAATGGTCCCATGAAATCCAATCCCCAAACATAAAATATTTCAACTTCTAACATATAATTGAGTGGCATCTCATTTCTTTTAGAAATATTGCCTACTCTTTGACATCTATCACAAGTTTTGATATAAGCATTAATATCTCTAAAAATTGTAGGCCAATAAAATCCATATTATAGAATTTTGTATGCTATTTTATCAACACCAAAATGTCCCCCAAAATCAAAATTATGAAATTTTTGGATAATTTCATAAGTTTCTTCTAATGGTACACATCTTCGAATGATCAGATCCTTTCCCTGTTTATATAAATATGGGTCATCCTAAAAATAAGTCTTAGCTTTAGAAATAAATTTTCTCATTTGTTGGTATGTCATTCCATAGGGTTTAAGATCACTAACAATATAGTTCACAATGTTGGCATACCACGGAACACACAACTTATTTACAGTGAACAATTTTTCATCTAAAAAATGTTCATTATTTTCTTTTTCAAAATAGAGTGGTTTTTCTAATTCAAGCTTGGACAAATGATCAGCAATTTGATTTTCAGTTCCCTTCTAATCTACTATTTAAAAATCAATTTCTTGTAAAAGAAGAATCCATCTTATAAGGCTCAGTTTACGATCCTTCTTTTTCATTAAGTACTTAATAGCATAATGATCTGTATGCATTATACAATGAGTTCCAATCAAATATGATCTAAATTTGTGAAAGATAGATACTATTGCTAATAACTCTTTTTCAGTTGTTGTATAACTAATTTGAGTTTTATTAAGAGTTTTACTAGCAAAATAAATAACTTTGAAAATTTTATAATATCTTTGTCCTAAAACAACTCCAATAGCACAATCACTTGCATCACACATAAATTCAAATGGTTTTTCCCAATTTGGTGAAGCTATAACTGGTGCAATGATTAATTTTTCTTTTAATAATTTAAAAACTTTTAGGCATTCCTCATTAAAATTGAAAATTGCATCTTTCTCCAGTAAATGACATAAAGGCTTAGCAATCTTAGAAAAGTTCTTAATATATCGCTTGTAGAATCCAGCATGTCCTAAAAAACTTCTAATTTCCCTTACATTTGTTGAATAAGGTAAATTAACAATTACTTGAATTTTAGCAGGATCTACTTCCATACCATTTTCTGATATTTGATGACCTAATACAATTCCTCTTGCTACCATAAATTGACATTTTTCCCAATTAATGACTAAATTTATTTCTTCACAGCGCTTAAGAACTTTAGATAGATGTTCTAAACATGAGTCAAATGATGTTCCAAATACTGAAAAGTCATGCATAAAGGATTCAATCCCTTTTTTAACTAAATCATAAAAAAATTCCATCATACATCTTTGAAGTGTAGCTGGGGCATTACATAAACCAAAGTGCATTCTTCTGAAAGCAAAAGTACCATAAGGACTGGTAAATGTTATTTTCTCTTGATCCTGAGGAGATATCTGAATTTGGTGATAACCGGTATATCCATCCAGAAAACAAAAGTATTTATTCCGAGCTAGTCTATCCAACATTTGAGCTAGAAAGGGTAGTGGAAAATGATCTTTTCTAGTGACAAGATTTAATTTTATATAATCAATGCATATTTGCCACCTTGTAACTTGTCTAGTAGGTATTAACTCATTATGCTCATTCACAGTTATGGTTACTCCTCCTTTCTTAGGAAAACAGTGAATTGGACTAACCCATGCACTATCTGAAATATGGTAAATAATTCCAGCATCTAACCACTTTAAAATTTCTTTCATAACATGATTTAATCTCCTTTCTGGATCAGCCCTGGGTTTGCAGTTTTCTTCCAGATTAATTTTATTCATACAAAGTGAAGGACTGATTCCTTTAATATCAACAATTGTCCATTTGAAGGCTTTCTTAAAATTTTCAAAATTTTCATCAGCTTTTCTTCTTCTTCTTTTGTTAACTTTGAGGAAAGTATAACAGGTAAAGTAGAGGAATCTTCTAAAAAGGCATATTTTAAATGTTCAGGAAGTAGTTTCAACTTAAGTTCTGGAGGTTTTTCAATAGAAGGACAAAATGATTTATCCTTGTCTATCGTGTCCAAAATTTTAAAACTTTCTTGAACATAACTTGAATCTTCCTTAGAAAGGTTTACACATTGATCTAATTCCTC
>NEWO01000963.1:170116-181537 GCA_003013225.1 Phalaenopsis aphrodite
TTGGGATCTATTACTTAATGAACTTGTGATTTTCCCAAGTTGATTCTCAATATTTCTAATTGTAGCTCATTGACTTTGTAATTGATTACCCATTTGTAACACCACTTCTTCTATAGACAACTTCTTATCCTTAAATTGTGTATTATTTTTAATACCTGAAGGATAAGTAGATCTATAATTATTATTCCCTTAGTTGTTCCAGTTTCCCAATGTGTTTACTTGGTTCTTCCCCCATTGCTAATTATTACCACCCGAATTGTTATTCCAGGTAAAGTTGGGATGGTTCTTCCAAACTCGGTTACAATAATTGGAATATGAGTTATTTTGCTTATTATCTATGACATTCAAAGTTTCTAATGATGCTTGAGAATCTACTATTCAGCCTAATGAATTCTCTTCATTCATGGAAATTGGTTGAGAAAAATTCATTCCAAATTGGTCTAACTTCCTTGAAATTATAACAACTTGATTTGCTAACATAGTAAATGCATCAGTTTCATGAATATTGATTACTTTCTTTGGATTCACCCTCTCAGAAGGCCATTGAAAATTATTGATAGCCATCTCTTTAATTAAAGCATAAGCGTCATGAAATGGTTTTGACATTAATGAACCACCAGCAACGACATCGATAATAGATCTAAGAGAACCAATTAATCCATTATAAAAAGTTTAAATTATTATCCAATTTGGCATAGCATGGTGCAGACACTTTCTTAAGAGTTCTTTACATCATTCCCATGCTTCATTAAAAGATTCCCC
The DNA here is from genome assembly GCA_003013225.1 of Phalaenopsis aphrodite. Taxonomy (NCBI): domain Eukaryota; kingdom Viridiplantae; phylum Streptophyta; class Magnoliopsida; order Asparagales; family Orchidaceae; genus Phalaenopsis; species Phalaenopsis aphrodite. The sequence goes on from NEWO01000963.1 coordinate 170,879, forward strand.
TTCAAACTGATTAAAAGATATAATATAATTCCAAAGCTTCACAGTTTTTTATGGTGAAAAATATTCACCAAAGAATTTTTGTGCTAAATCACCCCAAGTTCTGATAGATCCTGGTGCTAACAAATTCAACCACATCTTAGCTTTATCCCTTAATGAGAAAGGAAATAACCTAAGTCTTATGACATCATCTAAAACACCATCTTATTTAAATGTAGCACACAATTCTAGAAAATTAGCAAGATGTAAATTTGGATCTTCAGTTGGTGATCCCCCAAACTGATTATTTGATACCATTTAGATAATATCAAGTTTAAGCTCAAATGAATTAGCCACTAGAGTAGGTTTTTGAATACTACAATAAAGTTCATCTACATTAAGGTTGGCATAATCTCTTAAAGGTCTAAACTCTTGATGAATTTCAGCATATTGATTATTTTGGTTTGCCATTTTTGTAATTTTTTTGGATTTTTCAAGATTTTTAATTTTTTTGGTTTTTCTGATTTTTTTAATAGTTCTTTCTAATTCATAATCGTAGAGCACTACTCATTCAGAATCTGAACTACGCATACATTAACATAAAATAAAATAATATAAAATATACAAAATAAGATACAATATTTAAGTTTAAATAAGACTTTCTAAAAATAGAAATTTTCTTAGTTTTCTTTCCTCCCCCGGAATCGATGCCAAAAACTTGATCCTGATTATTTTGTACATCCAAGGATTTATTAAGTTGACACCACTACTTGAAGATTTTAATCCCCGACAATGATGCCAAAAACTTGATCCCTGAATACTTAATGCTTATGCACAGTATAACAATAGTTCTGGTGGTATTTTTCACTTATATTTCTTTATTTTGCAACAAAACCAAAAACTTGATTCTGAAGAAAAATAAGAATTTAATTTTTTAATTTATATATATTTATATTGGGATATTATGTAAGTATACGTATCGTTATCAAGTAATATAAGACTTTTTGATTAAGTCCTAAATATCGAACCCACATGGAAGATTATGCAATATGCACCTTTTAGAATGTTTTTATATTTTTAAAAAGATAATTACTTAAACTAAAAACAATTTTTTTCAGGAATTTATTAATTAAAATATTTTTGGTATTTTTGATATTTTAACGAAACAGTAAAAAAATAACTAAAGTTTTTGTGGAAGAAAAGTATTTAATATGAAAATATCTTTCTTTTTATCATGAATCAATAATAAGTATAGGAATTCTGTTGTGAAAGTATGCAAATTGTGGTGTGCAAAATAGGAGCAATAATAATCTTTTCCCTTACTAGAGATGCTATAAAGAACATTGGCTAATTTAAAGTTTGAATAGTTCTGAAGACCGACTAGACTAGAAAAATACTAGCTTTCACTCTAGAGTTCCCTCGATTCCTTCTACCTGAGGGCTAACATTTGCGTATCAGGACCTAAAACAATAAACCAAGTTGGGGGCTTTAACTTGTCACTTTAAATTTCTCTAACTATTTATTTGCACTCAATCATATGAACTACATTGTCATTCATACAACCTCATGTGATTCTTTCCAATTGTTGACTGAGACAATACCAGCCCGGTTCTTACATGTTCTCACAACAAATTTTAACATATGGATTGGCCAAATCAAGAAGTGAATGAAGTCAATGGATTTAAATCATCAAAACTTCTTCCAACATTAAAGATCAATACTCTCAACAACTCTCATCCAAAACTTAATTACTTATCATTTTAAGAAGAAAGATAAAGAAAACTACTCAGAATCCATGAAGAAAACAAAACCACACTTTAGGTTAAAAGAATAAATCATTGTCAAACCAACAACAATTTTCGATTAAAACCAAAGTAGTCTTAAAATAAAAAGATAAAAACTTATCTCAAGTCCTCCACAAAACTCTTGAAGTTCCTTTGAATCTCTTCTCTTGTACAATCACTCAAAACAAAATAAAAAAGGATAAAGTAAATAAAAAGTTTTCTCAAAAATCTCTTCAAACTAACTCCCCAGAAAAGAACTTTCAAAACTTGCCAATATTTTCAGGACTCTTTTCTAAGTCCTCTCTTCTTTCTTTTATAGGTTTCTAAGAGGTTCCTTGAGATCTCTTCAAAATGTGTCTTGATTCGATGTATTTACCCAAGAGATGCATCCTTTCGTGATAATTTTTGTCCATGGTGGTTACAACCACCTATTAAGCCAATGGTGCCTCAAAAACCTTTTTAAAATTTGTGAAAACTGATTTTACTCGTTTAGTAACTGCCACTGGCGCTTAAGAGCAGGGCCTCGACACTTAGGTGCGGCCTTCTGTGTTTAATCGATGCTTAAGCACCAGATCTAACGTTTAGTCGCCAAAACTCTTTTGCACAATTTTCATCTTTTTGCTCCAAATTTGATCTTTTTTCACTCCTTTAAACATTTTTTCCATTTTTACTTGTATCTGCAAGAAAAACAAAAAAATACCTTCTATTAAAGTGCAATATCTAAAAAATGGGTATAAAAATGTGTCTAAAAATAGTATATATTTTAAGTGTATCAATCTTCTCAATCTAAAGCTCTCGCCTCTCCTGAAACCCTCACATTTCTCCTTTATTTCACCCAAAACCATCACCTTTGTCCTTGAATCCCTCATAATAAATTCTGAATAAGAGAGAGCTGGGAATGCAGCGGTGGGATCACAACTTATAATGATAAGAAACTCCCATTTTTCTCCTCTTTCCACTCCTCTGCTACCTAAATAATTGAGGAAGATAACTTGTTATCTTCATTTTATTTATTTTCATTTGCTTTGAAAAATTTGTTTATGGTTTAGGGGTTAATGAAAAACTTAAAAATGTGCTACTTTTTTATATACATTTTGTATTCATTTTCAATGATATTGCACTTTAATGGAAGCTATTTTGAATGTTTTTGGTTTCATGTATAAGAGATGGAGTTTTTGAGAAAAAGAAGAGCCCTTTTTAGGTACAATTGTAGCATAAGAGAAATAAAAGTGTACTAGTACCTATGCACCAGCTTCTGGAGCAAAGGCGCTAGACCTTATATGTGAAAACAGAGAGCCCAATGCTATGACACCAATATTCGATGCCTAAGCACCAGGATCTGGTGCGTAGGTGCTAGAAAACTGTTTCAAGCTTTTAAAAGATTGGCACCTAGGCATCTAGATCTAGCGCCTTGGCATAAAGATTGGTTTTTCTTAAGATTCAATGCATTTGAAATTTTGAGAGGGCGTTCGAAGTGACTCTTAGGGATTTGAGGGTTATATTAAATGAGGCTTGGTGTCTCTTAAAAGGGGAGAGAAGAAGAAGAAAGGAGGGAGTGAGTGTGAATGTATGTGAGTGTAAGGGGGGGGGTTTTGGGAGTCTTTGAGAATCTTGGAGTGTGGGGGGTCGTGGTGTGTCGTGGTGTTGTATGATAGAGAGAGTATTTTGGTGTGTGTGTGTGTGTGTGTGTATGTGTTTCTCTTGGAGTGAGTGTGTATGAAGAGTTTAGAAAATACTTTAAAGGAACTTCAAGATTGTCTTGGGGAGAAGTTTAAGATAAATGTTTTTTATTTCTGTTTGAGTTTTGTTTATTGTGTAAACCTAAATTTTAATATAAATTATTTTTTGTTGTGTTATCCTTATAAGATCTGAGTGGTTTTTTTAATCTTTCTTCTTGCTGTGGAATTAATCATGTGCAGTATTAGAATTGTTAAAGATTTCTTCTATTCCATCTTTGTGATGTTTCATTATTTCTTACTTAATTTACATATTCAATCTAGCCAATTTCTATGTTAAATCTTGTTGTGAAGCCAAAATGACCCTGGAGGGCTATGTATTCCTCAATTAGTAAGAATCAAATTAATCTGGTGGGTGATAAGGTAGCTCATTGGTTAGTGTAAATAGATAAGGAGATAGGTTTTAATGGGTGTAAATTGGTGATTATAGGGTGACAGGCTAGAACCTTAACCAATTTGATCTAGAGCTTGGAACTTAAGGATAGCTTAGTCAAAAAGAGAGGGCACAATGGGTAAACTAGAGTGACAGACTAGAACCTACCGAGCATAACCTAAGATTTAAGAACTTAATTCTAGGTTAGTCAATGTTTTTTATGCACTTGGAAGAGGGTAAAGAATAAACATGCTCTTATTTGTCACAAAACTTTTTTTTAACTTTAAATATTTGATTCTTACACTGATTATGATCTCATTGCAAAGGGGAAGATATTCATATAATTTGAACTCTTCTACGTGAAGTTAGTTTAGTAACACTTAGCATTTTATTTAAATTTTGAAACTGAATTAGTAGTGAATTTAGGAAAATAAAACTTTTTGAAAACTCCAAACTAAGATCTAATAGTAATAGACTATAACATAGCTTAAAGGATTTTTTATCTCGCTTCACTATGGGATTGATACTTTGGGCTTTAAAGAAAGCTCTATATTACTTGAATGATACGTATACTTGCATAGAACTCCTAGTGTGTAAACAATATATTAAATTCTAATCTCTATAACATATTTATTTTGCACAGTAGCCGCCTAAAGAAACTTGATCAAGTTTTTTATTAGGAAACAAAAATAACTACATGATTGTGGTCGGGTCAAGTTTTTGGCTCCGTTTTCAGAGAAGCTATGGTAAGAACATTAGGAGAGTTTTAGTTGATCATATAAGACGTAGATTTGAAAATTTTAATGTTATTATCTAGAGTGTTTAATTATTGTGTGTTTATTTTAAAGAAAATCCAAAATACCAAAAATATTTTTGAGTGCTTAAAGTACTGGGTATCTGTCATATTAGTTAAGTCGTTCAAAGTTTTTACGTAGTTCAAGAGCTGCAGACCTTGAACCTTATGAATCAAAACTAGAGAGAAATTTTAGGAGGAATATGAATAAAAAAAGACTCCATGAATTTATTGTAGTAATGATAGATTAACAAGATAATGAATATTCAATTTTGGATTATGATGCTAGTAGCTTCGATAGAGTAAAACCCAAGAGGGTAGTGAATTTTCATGAAGCTGATATGCTGACTATTTTAACTTAGGTTTTAGATATTAATAGAAAGTTAGATCAACACATAAAAAATTATCCCAAAGGACCCCAAGTTATTGAGGAAACTTTATTTGAACAATTGATTGAGATTAACAATTTTGAAACTAGCCATGAGATACACAATCCTTATTCTGATTATTACAAACCGTGCTGAGAGAATCATTCCAAATTTAACAAGAATAACAATTTTGGAGGAAGAAACCAATTATGAGAATATAATCAACTTAATCATATATGTAATTGAATTCATTAGAGCAATTTTAACGTTGGAATTTATTTTCCTAATAAATTTAACTTCAACACACAAAATGAGGAGCTATTATTAGAAGAGATTGTTATTCAAATGGAGAGTCAAATGGGAAGTCAAGCGGTTGCAATAAGAAATATAGAAAGCCAAGTAGTGCAGATTGTTAACTCAATTAAAAATCATCTTCCAGAGATATTGCCTAGTGACACCGAGACAAACCCTAAAAAGAAGAACGGTGGGAAATATTAAACTATCCAACTAATAATGGAAGTGAATTAGAAGATGTTGTTCATAAGAAAGTTGAGTTGAGAAAAGAAGAGAAGGAGATTGAAAGACCAATGGAGGAAATTCCTATGAAATTAGAAATACCTATTTCATCAACCAAGTTAAATATACAAAAACTATCTCCACTATTTCTTAAGCCCCAAGGATAAGAATTAGAAGATAACTAGAGACAGAAGAGTAACCTAGTGGATCTTAATCCAGAATCTCAATCATTTAGAGAGAATCAGATCCAAAATTTAGGATATCATAAATTATCGTATAGAGATCCATTTTTAATAAATTTTAATGATGATATTAATATGAAAATTGAGAAAATAATTAGAAGAATATTGGATCTTGAAAAATAACATAAGGAAAAATTATTTGAATAAACCTGAAAAGGAAATATTTAAAGAAAAACTAAAACTCAAGGATTTAGTAGGAATCCAAGGATCCAAAAAAGATTTGGTGATTGATCAATGATTACTTAATTGAAATTTTGATCTTGGAGGAATCCTTTATAAGGCTAGCGACGCTAAACCAAGCGCTTCGTGGGAGACACCCCATGATTATCTTTATTGGTGTGAGTGTCAATGAGATTATGTTTTTTCTTGTGTCAAACTCAGATGCGTAGGTGTCTTAGTGTTTATTCATTTGTGTTGGTTTGACATATGTATGTTTTAGGTGTGATGAAGTGATCATGTAGTAAATAATGTTATTATTATTTTTTTTTCTGAAATGAATGTTAGTGTGGCTTGTGTTAGATGGACTTATCTTTATATTCATGCCTAATTTTTAATATAGCAATTCCCTCTATTAAATTCTAAACCTCAAAATTATACATATCTACTTTTATACTTAGTACCTGCTATACAGTTATGCATTCTTTTTAGTTCAGTTTAATTTTTAGCATGTATTTACCAATTTTAATTTTTCTTCTTGTCATATTTATATAGACTGATTATAAAATAATTAAAAATTCCAGTTTAAGGGGAGAAAGAAAAAAATTTCAAGGTTAAATTTTATTTATCCTAAAAGAAACTACAAATAAAATTTTATTTGAAAAATGATTTTGTTATGTGGAGTTATCATAAGATTACTAAAATTTTAATTATTGAAATGCAATAGGAAAACTTAGTAGAAAATTTAGTAAATAAGATGAAACTAACGTTAAGATATTTAGTAGAAAATCATGGGAAATAATTTTACTATTTATAGTCGTCAAAATTGAATTTTTGAAAAATTAAGGATTTTCAGAATAATACTTTTTGAAGAATAGAGACTATTAAATCTCTTTTCCAAAAACTAATACTACATTTTATGTTAAGGATAGAAAATAAGTTTTTAATTTTAGAAAAGGGATAGTGAAATTCAAAATGTTGAAAGGTCTATCCAGATATAGTAATCCTTACTTAAAAGGGTAAGGAGTAAGAAAATCCTGATAGAAAAGAAAAATAAAAGAAAAAAAAAGGAAAAAAAAAGTAAAAAAAAAATATATGTGGGGAGAATCTTGAGGATTATGACCTGATAAAAAGTTGATTTTATTTGAATCTTTCTAAGGAAGAAAACTTAAGATCAATCCTAAGCTTATGTTCAGTGAGTATTAGTAAAACCATTTTCAAAATAGAAACCATAAGCTTTGAAATTAATATTTTATAAGAATTCAAAGTTTGGAAAATTTTCAATTATTTCTGAATTAAATAGAAAATTAGGATTCCTAAGTTTAACACTAAATATTTTGATACCTTAAATATCATCTAATTTATCAGAAATTCTTCTATGTTGGACTATAACATTTTTAGAACAAAATTTTAGGTCATCTTAAGGAAACCCACTAACATATATCAACATATTTTTAAAATTGCAGTGTTACTTGAGGACAAGTGACGTTTAAGTTTGGAGGAACTGACACACCTAAAAATTTGATACCTTTTTATATGCATTTTATACTCTTTTTTAATGATATTAAACTTTAAAGAAAGGTATTTTGCATGTTTTTGATTTCAGGTACAAGAGATGGAGATTTGGAGAAAAGGAACAAAAACAGAGCAAAAATGGGTGAAAAGGCTCATATGAGACAAAAAGTAGGCGCCAAGCAATTATTTCAAGCTTCTAGAAGACTTGTGTAAAGGTGCTAGATTCTATTTTTCTTAAAATTCAATGTATTTGAACGATTTTGAAGGGGCATTTAAAGTGACTCTTGGGGATTTTGAGGGTTATATTAAATGAGGCTTGGTGTCTCTTAAAAGGGGAGAGGAAAAAAGAATGGAGGTAGTGAGTGTGTGTGTAAGGGGGGTTGTTTGGAGTCTTTGACAGCCTTGAAGTGAGGATCGTGTTGTTTTGTGGTGGTGTATTGTGGAGAGTCTTTTGGTGTGTGTGTGCATGTTTCTCTTGGAGTGAGTGTATAAGTAAAGTTTGGAGAATACTTCAAAGGAATTTCAAACTTTACTTGGGGAGAAGTTAAAATTAAGTACTATGTATTTTTGTTTGAGTTATGTTTATCGTTTAAACTTGAATTTTAATATGAATTATATTTTATGGAGTTATCCCCATAAGATTTGAGTATTATTCTTTACATTTATCCTTTTTATAAGAATTAATCATGTGTAAGATTAGAATTGTTTAAGATTTCTCTTATTCCATATTTGTGATGGTTCATTACTTGATACATAATTTACATATTTGATCTGACCAATTGATATGTTAAAACATGTTATGAAGCCATAATGATCTGGGAGGACTATATATTACTCAAATAGTAAGAGTCACATTAATATGGTGGGTGATAAAGTAACCCATTGGTTAGTGCAAATAGATTAGGAGATAAGTTTTGATAGGTGTAAATTGATGATTCTAGGGTGATAGGCTAGAACCTTAACCATTTTGATCTTGAGACTGGAACTTAAGGATCAATTAGTCGTAAAGAGAGGACACATTGGTTAATCTAGAATGACAAGCTAGAACCTACCCAACATAACCTAAGATTTAGGATCTTAACTCTATGTTAGCTAATGTTCTTTATGCACTCAGAAGAGGGTAATGAATATGTTTGCTCCTATTTGTCACAAAACTTTACTTAAACTTTAAACAGTCGAATCCTACACTGATTATGATCTCATTGCAAGGGGGAAGACATTCATATAATTTAAACTCTTTTACGTAAAGTTAGTTTAGAAACACTTAGCATTTTCTTTTAGTTTTGAAAATAAATTAGTAGTGAATTTAAGAAAATCACACTTTTCAAAAATTCCAAACAATGACGTGATAGTAGTAGACTAGAACTCTGCCTAATGAATTTCTTACCTCACTTGATACAATAAATTTTAAAGAAAGCTCTATATTACTTGAACGATAAGTAAACTTACTTAGAACCCCTAGTGTGTATACTATAATTTAAATTATAAACTCTATAACATATTCATTTTGCACACTAGCTGCCTAAAGAAACTTGGTCAGGTTTTTTGCTAGAAAAGTAAAATAACTACGTGATTGTGGATCGGGTCATATACTTATGTGTTTTATGTTTATTACATACTCTTCAATTTTTATTTTATTACATAATATGTATTTTGCGCACTAATTAAAAAAAATATTCTTCTTGTTGCAGATGTTGAGTGGAGGTAGGGACGATCTCCCTCCTCACCCAAGGAGGGAGGGGGTGCATGTAGCACAACACCATCTGATGAAGAAGAAGTTAAGGAGAGGTTGCCCCACTTCGACACGTACTCCTACCCACACTCCCACACAAAATCCCTCTCTTAACTTGACCATCACTATTTCCACCATCCCGACTCCCACTGTCGACCCTGCTTACGCACCCATCCTCAACCCAAACTCATCGTAGGAGAGGACGCCATACTTCAACACCCGCTTACCCCCGCTCCACACCCAATCCCACCCTTACCTCGACCATCACCCTTGCCACCACCCCGACTTCTACCCTGACCCCTATTTTCATAGCCGCCTAAGCCGTCGCCTTCACCTCCGCCACAACGTCATCTCCAAAATGACCCCCACCCCCGCCTCTGCCATTATCCCCACACTCACCGTTACACTGACTCCTACCACCACCCTGAGTCCAATCCTCAACCCTTCCCCACCCATACCTCCACCTTGGCTGCTGTGTGGTTGAGTGCATCCGAGGCCCACACTGCCTCTATTGTGTAGGAGTCGACGAGCAGCAGCTACCGCATCAATTCTGTCGACAACAAATAAGTTTTTTCTTTAAAGTTATTGTCTGTAATCTTTTTATTTTTCTAATTGAATATAAAACTAATAATTTTTTTTAAGGTTATACCCTTTGACCCAGACTATTCATGCCATTTTGAATATCATTGAAAGCAAGTACAATTCAACATAATTGTCGTGGAAGGAGATCCTGATGCCTATTTAAGATATTTTGTTTCAAAAGGTTACGGTAAGTATTTCTCACAAATAACTTAGGTTGTATTTATTTATTTATCAATCGAATATAATCCCTGTAACAGTTGAATAAACAATTCAACTAGTGCCCTAAGCATGAGGCGCACATCCGACACAACTTTGAGCGTAAGGGTAGCGATCGCCTTCGGGACATGTTTGGCGATATCCAGAAATCACAACAGTGTCCTCTGGGGCTCGAAGTGGATCTTTTTGCGATGTCGTTTAGGGTCTGAGATTCTTTGGACTACTAGAAGAAGAGGGAGTAGACAAAGAAGAACAGACAGTCACACTGTGGAGACAAGGGCCCTCGAGGCACACTAATGGGGTGCTCCCACATGTAGAATATAAGGGAAGGCTGGTAAAATTTCATTTATTCTATAAGTCTTTTATAGTTCAAAGATGTATTCTAACTATTTCAATTGATAGACAAACTATGAAGATTGGGCGAGAGCCCTCCATTGTCAATGTACATGAGCGCACCCATATGTGGTGGTCTGACCAGTCCTGGATTGAAGATAGATCTCATGGGACCCAAGTAATTGACATGTTATTTTTAACTAAGTGTAACTACTTTTGTTTGCAGGAGAAATTCCAATTGCTAAAGGAGAGTCGATCTTAGATGTTGGGAGGTACCACAATCCTCGTGATCCTTCCGAGTGCGATTTGTGGAGGGAGGCTGTTGGAGGGAAGAAGA
>NEWO01000963.1:182356-201923 GCA_003013225.1 Phalaenopsis aphrodite
GACACATAACCGGTGACATATGGTGCATCACACAAAAACGACGGACATGACAATTTTCGGACACTTAACCCATTGAAGCATAAAAAACGCTTAATCGGCGATTTTAACAGCATCAATAAAATCCGAAGAGAGACACTTTTCCGATAGTTACCCATTTAGTTATAAACAACGACACATAAACGACGTATAACCGACAGTTTTGTCTGTTTCTAAAAACAGACGGGAGCTACACTTTTTCGATGTGTATGTCGTCGCTATTACCGACGGAATTATCATCGTCTATATGAACCTGTGATTACCGACAACTCAAATTTTCTAAAAAAAAAAATGATATTAAATTGTCGGATAACCGTTGTACATTTATACTGTCAGAATTTCAGTCGAATATGTAATTACCGACAAGCATTTAACCTACAAGCTTAAAACTGTCTGTAAGCGTTCGGTAACATTGAGACCAATAGTTTTTGTTATCATAACTAATGGATTGTGGTCGTCCGAAAATGCCTAATTTCATTTTGATGGACCAAAAGTCATAATTATATTCATTAAAGATTGGAATGATGACAGATGACTGATTAAAGTCAGCTATTGTAGACATACTGAAATTGCACAACACCCAATGAATAATTGAATACCATTTGTTTGAATATTTGGAAGAGAAAATGGAGATTTGGATTATTAAATTTTGCAGAGTAGTTTTCAGCATATATGACAACATCGTTACTTGAGACTAGATGAAACATTCTATTTATAGGCATGATGGATAAAATCCAAAAACTCGTAAACTCTTATGATTTTTTCTATAAAAACATATTCTAGATTATTCCTAATTAAATATCTTCAACTTAAGACCAGATGAAATATTCTAAATTATTGGAGAAATAGCATCAGTCTTATTAACAGGCTGAAATTATTTCTCTGGACAGAAATTCTTAAAAGCAGCCAAAAAAGAAAGCAAAGTAAGACTACGAGCGCTACTTGAAAAATAAAACTTCAGAAGTTTAAAACTAACAATCTTAAATATAATGAAATGGTCGGCAAATCTTATGAGAATCCATAGATTTCTGGCCTCAGGGATAGATACAGAAGAGTCGTGCACACTTTGAATTTAAAAAAGCTGGCTGCTGGTTACAGAAAAAAAGAGCATTGGTTTAGCAAAAGTATCGCCATCTCAGCTTCACCATAGCCGACCTTATTTTTTTAAGCAAAGTTGGCACCTTTAGTGTAATAACTGGCCAAGTCAAATGTTTATGGTTGAATGGATAGCCTATCATTAACAGCAAATTAATTATTTGAGGAAGACAATGGTTTTCTCCTTTGTGACCACATAATTAAGCGATATTTTTTATTAAGTTTATAATTATTTTCTAAAATTAAATTTGTTATGATTATTTACTTGAGATTAAGGAAGTATTTAGGCCTTATTTATTTGCTTAGTATGGTTTTGAATGTCGTTTGGTTTGTATTCAAAATCATTGCTGTGAAATCAGCATTTAATAGGTTGTTTTTCTGCGAGCTTTTCAAGTATTATTTAGTCTTTTTCACAGATAAAGAATGCTTTTTTTTGTTTAAATTACTACCTTACTAATGTGAAACAACTGAAGAGTTGATTTCTAGAAGGATATATATTAACAGGCATGATATGTGACCATAAGAAAATTATTTAATCAAATACAAAATTGGATGCGAATTTTTAGATCCTAAGATCAGTAAACAATTAAGCTAAAAACTTTGAGGTTATTGGTTAAGATAATCTTAAGTTTATTTTTAGCATACTTATGGTCTATATTGCGCCTTCTAGTCTAATGGAACAAACAACACCATAATTCAAATGTAATCCAAGTAGGATATTTGATGTCTATCAAGAGTAAGTGGTATTTCAATTTATTTTTATCAGTATTGGTGTTATTATTATATTTTATGTGGGTATTTTAGTGTTTTTGTATATTATTCAACTGATTAGGCAACTTGGGAAACAAAGGAGCTCAAATGGAGTGCCTCGCTCTGAACCGGTGCTCCCTTGCGTAAACTCAGCACTCCCTCGCCAAACCCAGTGCCCCCTCGCCAAGACGCAGTGCCTCAACACCAGGCACTTTTCCCCAATTCATGTAAATATATAGAAGAGGCAGAAAGTGGGCACCACCGTCCAAGAGCCCAAGCTTCACCAACCCGTGCCCTCGCGCTCCCCCAGCAGCATCCTCATGCTCCCCCCACCAGCACCTAAGCGCCCAATCACACATTTGGATGGTTTCCTAGGTTCTGATATATTTTGAATTCTAGGAAGGGATAAATATGGAGAAAAGTTGAAGGAAAGGGGTCCAATTTAGCTATTTTTACTCTATGCATTTATCTGAGATTGTGAGGGAGGGAGTGTGTGTGTGTGTGTGTATTTAAAGTGTTTAAAATGTTATTTCTTTTTTGTATATGTGTATAATCAAATCAAAGTAGAGTTTCATTGTAAGAAAAAGATTTTAAGCAGAGCAAAAGGAGATTCAATCCTACTTTGATTGTATTTCATTTATGTAAAATCTACCTTTGGATTTTAATAAAATCTTCTTTGTTTTTATTAATCATGTTTAGAAGCAAAAGTTATTTTCATCCTAATGATTTTTGGGAAATGTGATTAATCTCATTTTTATTTGAGAGATTTTCCCTAGACTAATTTAAGATTAGATTTGATGTAGGTTGGCATGTTAACTTTCCAAGCCGACCCTCATTTACTTTTAAACTGCGAATTGGAATGTAAAAACAGTTGTGATATTGGTTATCTAACAATTAACAAAGAAGATGAGAAGGTTAACAAACAACAACCTAATAGAATAGACATATTGTCTGTAGGAGACTGCAAAGTTATGTCCTCATAATTGTAATATGTGTTTCCAATGCTTCCTATATCCTTGATGGAGGTTAAGGAGGATTGGTCTCTAATTTTGAACGATAATGTAGGTGAAAATCATTGGAAGAATATCAAGATTTCACACAAACTAATTTAAAAAAGTATGATACCGACATTTAAAATGAAAAACTCCAAAATCATAGTTCGGGTTTTATTATAATGAATTAGACACTTTATTAATTAAAAAACTTTGAACACCTCTAACTAAACTTAAGGTTTAGTAAACTAGAACTTTAAGTAATTAGGAGATTTAACAAGTTCCATGAGAGATTGATTCATGGACTCAAATCCATAAATTATTTGAGCGACACGTGCATTTGCTTGGTTGACCCATGCTTCACAACGTATTGAATATCAAGTTTTGGAGCTGGATGAAAAAAATATTCAATGTTCAACGTTCCAATTGGAATGTAATTAGGTTGAACCATGATAATGTAGCAGATATTAAAATTGAGAGAATTAATAATTTGTATATAAGTTAGAAAAATAAATAAAACAAATTATAGTATATAAAATATATGTATAAAAATCTTATGTAACTTTAAATTCAAATATACATTAAGTGAGATAAATGAGAAAAATAGTAGGTAAGTTCTTTGTCAAAATTATAAATGTAAATTTATGGTTATCATCAATGCTTGTATTGTTTTATTGTAGGATTTTCATAAAATGTAAGAAATAAAAAAAAAATGAAGAAAAGTTAGCATCATGATGCCACCATTATATTGCGCAAAGCAGCCAGCGTTATGATGCCAGTTTGAGAGCACTATGATGCTAGATTTGTGAAGGAATTGATAAGAAATATGATAACTGAACGCCTTGGTACTATTTTGGCAGTGCCATGCTCGGTGCAACAACACTAGTTAATGATGCGGGTAGATTCAGTGTGTAAATTTTGCAAATATCTTTCAATATTACAAAATACACACGACAGATATAACAATAAATATGCAAAATAATTCCAACAAAAATACCATTTATGAAAATAGTTTATCTTTAATACTCTTTTTAAACTGTCAAATCCCCTTTAAAATCAACGCAAGTATACATATTGCTCAAGTAATAAAGTGCTCTAATGAAGTCCTAGATGTCAATCCCACAGGGAAGTTGGAAAAACCTATAAGTAAATTCTAAAAATTATTTTATAATTTAAAAATACAAAAATAAAAGTAAAGTGCGAAGTTCGAATATTAACTTCTAAATTGAATGCTATATAAAATGCATTTGAAAGACAGAGTTAACTAACTAAATATTAAACTTTCAAAAATAAAATTATGAAAACTAAAAAAAGTTTTTGTTGATGGAAGATTCAAATTTAAGAAAGCATCCGTTTCCTTTACAATGAGTATATAGATTATGAAGAAATTAAAATCATTTGAAAAAATATATAAAAACTATATTGTGCCAGTTAAGAGCAATCATATTTCTTACCCTCTTCTGAGTGTTATAAAAAACATTAACTAATCCAGAGTTTGGTCCCTAATTCCGTGGTTAGGCTGGGAGGATACCAACTTCCACTCCAGAGCTCCCAACACTCCCTCCTTTGACGGCTAACAATCTCGCATTAGTTTCCAATCAACTGGACCAAATTAGGGATTTTAGTTTGTCGCCTTAAAATCTCCAATTTTGCATCCAACAAAGTATATTTTCCTGTTTATTTGCACTCAATTCGATGGATGACATACTCTCCCATGTAATCAAATATGATTCTCCCCCTGTTGTAGAAATCATACCCCTTTTCAGAACATATGTTTCTCAACATATTTTAACATTTCAATTGGCTAATCATCACAAATTATTAACATTTAAAATCATAAAAAACAAAATCAGTTCTTCACAAAACCACATCTCAAATTAGGGAGAAGGATAAATAAGACTACTCAGAATTCATGAGAAGGATACGACAAAACACGAACTTCATATATAAAAACAAGTTTGCAAAATAAAAGAAATAAAAGACAACTTATCTCACAATCCTTCCCAAGCAAATCCGTAGAAGTTCTCTTCAAGCCTTTCTCTCTTTACAAGCACACTCATTTCTCTCTTAGAAGTGTAATGAAGAAGGAATCTCTCACCTTCCCTCTCCTCTTACAACCCTAGAAGAAAATCTTCTCCTCTTCTCTTATTTCTCTCCTTGCCTTTTACGCCACCCCCACTTTCTTGTCCTTGTTGTCGTTCCCCCTTAAACTCCTTGAAAACTTCTTCTTTTATTTTGGGCTGCCTCCTTTCAAAAGGAATTCAAAATTCCCTTTAAAGTCAACTCTTTTGAATTCAGAAGATGTGTCATTTGATCCAAGAGACATATCCCTTCATAAAAGAACCTTCCAAAGTGTCTAGATGCATTGAATTACTCCAATAAATGTGTATAACAAGTGTCCCTTTGAAAATTTGTGCAAAATTCATCTCAATTTGCCTTAATCCGCAAAACAGTCGTCTCTGGTGCTTCATGCGCCAAGCCTCTGTCAAATGACACATCATGTGCTAGAATTCCAAAATTCGCTGTTTTGGCTCCAAATTTCGTTCTTTTTGCCATTTTTGCTCCAAATACCTAAAAATGATGAAAATACCCTTCTTTAAAGTGCAATATCACCAAAAATAAGCATAAAATATGTACTTAAAATAATATATTATTTTTGTGTATCAGTTAACAACATCAATTGGCTGGTCAGGGAAAGGAAAAATCATTTAATATAGAGAGAGTGAGGCTCTGCCACACTTCTTGGGGTGCCTTGGAGCCAAAGAGAGTAGAAAATGAACCCAAATAGTAGAGAACTTAGTGTCACATTGCCACATAGGAGTGACACAATACCACATAGGAATGACACAATTCTAATAGAATAGAGCATTGGTGTTAAAAATTTTGCTTTGTAATGCAACGACCTCGATCATACAATTTTAAAGTAATTTTTGGTGTTGTTTAATGGATTTAATTTGGTAATTTAATGAGTTATTTTGAGTGGTGTCAAGTACTAATAGTATAGGAGAGTGTAAGAGAAGTCTTATTAAAACTTTTCTAGGGTGAAACTTAGGCAATGAGTGTGGGAGAGTAAAGAGTAAGTACTGAACTAGAGACAAAAATGCTTGGGCGAGTTATGAGAATGAATTAGTTGAGGAGAAGTATAGTATTAATAATATAAGTGGTTCAATCTCTGCCTTTAGATCTTATCATTTAAGGAGTTGTGTTCAATATCAAGGGTTTATTGTGTTGATTTCAATATGAGTATGAATTATGCTTATGCTTTGGAATTGTAACTAAAATTTTACTAATTCATCATTGTTTGAGTTAAGCATCTAATGTTACTGTAATATTCAAATTACTTTCCAAATTTATTGAGTTGGTGCATTGGCCATACATTTTTTTCAAATCACATGTGATTTATAAAAATTAGAAAACACATAGAAAACCATGATTAAACTGATAGAATTTTCGATAAGTTAAATATACAATTATTTAAAACCTTTGCATTCTTATAATCTTACTAATAAATCTTTCATTTTAACTTTTTAAAGTTAGATTATTGGAAAAAGGCACAAAAAAATTAAATTAATCACTAACTTATCTGAATATTGAGTTTGATTCTAATGAGATTGATATTTTATTCACTCTATATTACTTGTGCAGCATGTAAACATGCTTATATTTTAATTAGCCATATTTTTTTCTTAATTATTAAGGATTTGAGCATCAATTGGTTAAGTTAATATTAGTTCAATTGTCTTATTTTTAACTCAAATTTTGTTATGTCTATTTTTATTTAAGTAAATTATTTTGTTTTTATCATTTTGATATCCTTATTTTTAAGTTCATTGTATTGTTTTTTTTTGTAGCTTTATTTAAAAAAAATTGCATGTTTGTGTTCGAGCTAGTTCCTAAAAATGTGGAAGGAAAACAAAGCAAACTTCATTGAAAGAAATTAAAGTTTACAAAAAAGAAGAATGATCGAACTAGATAAGAGTCTCTTTTTTCTCCATAATGATCATTCCTCTACAATGAAATCAAACTTCAATTAACTCTCACAAAATATAAGTAATTCTCACACACTTACATACACATAGAATCTCCCTACTATTTTCTCTTTTCATGCTCTAAGTTTTACAAGTACCCCTCCTCTCCCAAATGAAAATCAAGTGAATTTAACCCTTTAGATCACTCAAAATACCAAAAACTATCCTAAGTCAGTGGGAGAGCACCAACACTAACCCTGTAGTGTCTAACATTGGGTGTAGGCATGGTAATGCTAGGTGAAGCATTATTTTTGTAGATCTAAACCATCAAATTGGGGTTTCAAGCACTAATGTACTGATTATAGTGGTGAAGAGGCATAGAAACCAAGTTTGTTGGTGCTAGTGAGCTATCAAAAAATGTCATCCTCTTTATCTACATGAAAGGGATCTTCACTAGGTGTTCAGGCACCGAACTGGGGTGTTTTGATGCTTGAACAAGCCTTAGTCAATTTGTTGCTATGCTCCCAAGTGCTCAAGCCAATGATTTGGACATGTATCCTATAAATGACACTATAAGTATCCCATAAAAGTATTAGAATAATATTTTAAAAAAGTATAATTCACAAATACATGTACCACATATTTTGTGCACATCAGTTTTGCCAAACTTAAATATTAATGGCCCTCAAGTAATTCAATACCTAAAACTAGAGTTTTTTTTTGAAATTTAGACTAGATTCTCTCTTAAGATTACATTGCTCATTAATAATAATGTATGCAAATAAATCAAAGTTCACAAATATCCTCTCATGATGGAATTTGATTATGAACCTTAACATTCCAGCTACTTATATTATTACTCTTTTATATGATTATCCTAAAATCACTTAAGTATGTTTGAATTAATTAACATTATTTTTTAAATATAAATAATTCAATTGGGATTTGCAATTGAATAATGTTAATTCTATTCTTAGCCTTTGTAAATATAGTATTTTAAATTTGAGTTAAGGAGGCTTTTCATTCTTTAACTTTTTGGAAGGCTGATTGATACCATATTTTGAATTAAAGCTTAACCTCATGCTTCTCTTTAAAGAGTCCCTTATATCTATCTTTTAAACCTTGATTAATTGTTTTTTATTTTTACCTTTTCTACTCAGAATTATTGTATCTAGATGAGTTTTATCTTATGATTTTAAATACCAAATCTTTCTTAATTAAAAAATCCAATCACATCCTAAATTAACTCAAAGTGTTATAGTTCAAGAGATATTAACTAGAATTAAGTCATTTGAATTAATACTCATTAAAATTCATATATTTTATGTATTAATTTTATGCGCAATCAATATACTGTAAGTATTTAAGTTTCTTTATATAAAAGAGTGTTTAGTTGTAGTGAGAGGTTAGTTATTAATGAGTTAGTGATCAATTTATTGCTTAATGAGTATTTATGTTTCATTTAGTTATTTACTTTAGCTATTATGAAATCAAAATGAATCATAATTAAATCTCTCTCATTAATTGAAAGTTTAAAGTTAGATATTTAAAATTGCTCTAGATACATGTTCTTACAATTAACCATCCCCATACATATTTTACACTAATCATATGAAAATAAAAATATGACAAGGAAAGAAAAATAATGAAGTGGAACATGAAAGTGTAAGAAATAAAATTAAGCATATGATAATGAAAAGAAACTCGTATAAAAAAGGTATAACTAAAATAGAAATAAACACCCGACTTAAATCACATATTCATCACATAGCAATCACATAGATCAAAAGAATCACATAATAAACCATAACAGCTTTAGGAAGTAAATAAAGCATCTTTGAATTCCACTTAATTATAATTCACACAACATAGAAAAAGAAAAGACAAAGGAGTCCATAGTCCATCACCATGATCCATAGAAATATTAAACATGAAGTCTCATCCAAATAGAATACATAACTAAAACTAAAGATAGAGACAAAAATAGAAAAAAAAAATCTAAAATATCATTCATCTCCACCTTCAACATCATCATCATCCTTCATCAGCTAGGTTGAATCCTCATAAAGATGGTGTTGCCGCTCGTCGCGTGTCGTTGGTCTTTCGTTCATCAGTTGCTTGATGCTTTTGTTGTTGTTGAGGAGTCAACAGTTTGTTTTTTGTTAAGTTGCCCTTATCCCAAAATAATTCTCTATCTTTGGTCATGTGGGTGAACAAAGAGATGAGAAATCAGAGGACTAGGGTAGACAATGAAGCGATCAAACAAAATAAATGTACTGGAAACCTTTATAAGTTGAATTTCATATTAATAGCTCCAAAACATAAATCCAAACTGAGGCCACTTTGATATGCTTTAAAGACACAACTACTAATAAAACCTTTTAAAAGCTAATTCCTAGAGAATTCAGGTTGATGTACCTGTTCTAAGGTTTGCATCCTCCTATAGGAACAAGTCTCTATAGTTAATTACATCTTAAGTAGACATAACTACTAAAAAACACCCTATTTAGATTAAATTTTTTTCTTAAAAAATTCAAGTGTCATCATCAATGTAACAAATGTCAATGTCCTATCTTATGATAGCATATTCTTAAAGATTCTATACTATCCAGACTTTTATTTTGTTGTTAATGGTTTAGTTGAGGCTCATCCTTTTGCTCTAGGTTTCAAATGTATGTCCTTGTAAAATAGAGTTAGCACAATCTAAGAACATGCAAAGTAAATCTAGGGTGTCATGCACCTTTTGTCTTTAGCAGCCCTACAAAATAAAGTCAGAAGAAATTTTTTTTTTGGTTAATTCCTAATTTTTAGACAACCCGGTCATGATGTCCATTACTCCATCGTCCCAAGGTTATCGGGTACTCTGGTCTACTTATTCTTAGAGGTGGTCAAACCAACTAAAACTAAAAAATTCTTATCAACAAACACAGATTCTGTTGTCCTAGAAATCGTTGTAGAATCAGGTATTTAGGTTTTAAGTTGTGTTCGGTGATCTTTGTTCATTAGGGTTTCATTTAAGTTTTAACATCTTTTCTAGATTTTAAAGGTTTAAAATTTTAGGTTTCTTAAGAATTATTAGCTGATAAATTTTTTCATCAAATTTACTTTTGTTGTTTGAGATGATCCAATCAAGTTTCCATGGTTCCATCATCATTGGGGTTTGTAGTTTGATTAGTCACAAGTAACTAAAAAATATTTTGTTGGTTGCCATGAGTTGCCTCCTCCAAAATACCTTCTCAAAACAAGTTGCATTTTTTTCAAGTTTAAGTTTTAATGTCTGTTAGAGTGAATCTCATGTCATTTCATTTATGTTAGTTTGATAGCTTAGCCAAATTTATTCCAAACTGAGGTGATATGAGCTGAATTAAACTCTGGGTAATCTGAATTAAGCTGAGTTAGGCTTATTGTCCCTTAGATTATTTTAAAACTTTCTTAAATTAATCTAAGTTCAACAGGATTGACCCAAGTAGACTTAGTTTGATTGGGGTCAAACTACTCTTACTTGGTTTGAATTGAATTAAAGAAAGCCAACTTAAACCAAGTCAAAATAACTTGCGTGTAGACCAGATTGAGCTAGGCTAATCCAAGTTGAACCCCTTAGGTTTAATAAAGTTTAAGTTAAATTAAATTTTGTTGAATTTCAAGTTAATTTAGTCTTGAGTTGTGTGTTAAGTCTAAGTAGAGTTAGAAATAAATCAATCCTTAATTTACTAAGATTGGGACTTAAGTCAAGCTTGAAGTTGAGTCTTAAAAGGTGATCCTTGGGTTTTCATGAATCAGGTCAAGTTATCCTAATGGATCGAGTTGATTTTAGGTTAGGTTGGGTTAGGTCAGGCTGACCTAGTGGTTAGTTTAGCTTTATTGGGTTAATTCAAGTTAGATCAGACTAAACTCGTGATTGGGTAGAATTGGGTTAACCAGAGTTATGGCAGGTTGACCCAGTGGTTCAATTGGTTTGTGTTAATTGAGTTAGGTTAGTTTGACCCAATGATTCAGTTGAATTGAGTTAATCTGAGTTAGGTCAAGTCGACCAAGTGGTTCAATTAAATTAGGTTAATCTAAGTTGAGTTGGGTTGACCCAGCAGTTCAATTGGTTTGGGCTAACCTAAGTTAGGTTGGGCTAACCTAGTGGTTTAGTAGAATAAGGTTAACTTGAGTTATGTTATGTTCTAGTTTAGTTAAATTGAGTTTAAGTTAAGTTAGACCCAAAAGAACCCATATTAGGTTGGACTTAAGGTAGATTTCAAGTACTATTTAGGTCTAGGTTCGGCTAGATTTATATGGATTCAATTTGAACAAAGCCTAAGTTAGGTAAAATTTTAATTTAGGTGCAGCGTAGGCTAGACCTAAGAAGGTTCAATTTGAACTAAGTCTAAGTTAAGTTAGACTTAGGATAGGTCTAGGCCAAGCTAGACCTAAAGATTTGGGTTAAGTCAGAGATAAGTTAGACCTAAAATTTAGATTATATTTAGGTTAGGTCCAGTTTGGATTGGACTTAAAAGTTGGGTTAGGTTTAGGTTAGGTCTAATTTGGGTTGGACCTAAAAGCTACGGTTAGGTCTAAGATGTGTTAGATCTAAAGATTAGTTAGGTCTTATTTAGGTTAGACCTAGAGTTTAAGTTTGGGTCTAATATGGTTAGACCTAAAATTTAAGTAAGGTTCAATTTGGGTGGGACCTGAAGCTTAAGTTTAGATCTGTTGATAGTTAAACCTAAGGGCTATTTAAGTCCAATTTTGGTTAAGCATAAAGTTCTTAGATCTAATGTTGGTTACTCCTAAAAGATTGGTTGGGACCAATTTGGGTTATACCTTGGGTTTAGGTTGAGTGTTAGGTGTGTTAGACCTAAGAGGTTGGTTAGATAAAATTTAGGTTGGGTCTAAGATTTAGGGTTTAGGTCTAATCTTGGTTAGACCTAAGAGGTTGATTAGGTCCAATTTAGGTTAGACTTAAGATTTAGGGTTAAGGTCCAATGGATTTTAGACCTAAAAAGTTGGCTAGGTCCAATTTAGGTTTGACCTAAGTCTTAGAAATAAGTCCAATTTATGTTAGACTTAGTGGATTTCAGAATTATACTAATTTCAAGAGAAGTTGGAATTAGGGATAGAGTTGGGTCTAAATTGGATTAAACCTAAGGTTTATGGGTTAAGTCTAGGTTAAATTAGACTTGGGGTTTAGTTTTAAATATAATGTAGATTAGACTAAAAAAAATTAGGTTTAGACCTATTATGAACTTAGATTAAATCTCAATAAGGGCAAGTCTAGGTGTGAACTTAATGGGTTTGGGCTTAAATTTGGTAAAGCTTACTCCAAGCTTAGGTTCAGATTAGACTAACCCTAAGTCATTATGGGCAACCCTATGATTAAAGGAGATAAACATACTCTTATGATTGGTTTAACATGCTAAACCAAGTATGGGGACAGCTTTTGGGCTAAAGTGTAAATTTTATTTTTTTACAATTTTACCGCTGATTTTGTTTTACTCTTATGATTTGGGCTAAAGTCATTATGGGAATTGTATTTTAAGATTTGATTTTATTGTCTTAATTTTTCCTGTTAATTTTCATCTTTAGTTTTTAATTTTTTGATTTTTTCTAATTATTTCTAAAATAATTCTTATTTTTGTACGAAATTGATTATTTCAATGCTAGGGAGATCCCTTGACCTTGGAATTATAAATAAATATTCCCAAAGAGTATAGGGAAAGTCCCTCAAATTTTCATATTTTTTGGGTTTATATTTAAATTTTAATTATTAAAATATTCTATGGAGTATTCAAATAATTAAAAATTAAACATATTATAACTAATTTTCATTTTATTTTTAATTTTTTTTCCTCTGTTCACTGACCTCATGAGTATTTTTATTTTATTTTTGTGATTTTTCTACACAAAGTTATGAATTTTTAAAGGTAATGGTCATTTTATGAAGTTATTTAAATAACAAATTTCGATTTTCCTATTTATGCAAGCAGCTTCCACGTCATCCTCAGTACCATCGAAAGCCAACATGGTGCACATTATTTTGTTGCACTTTTCACATTATTGTTATAATGTCCCGTGGTCGGCACTCCTCCCCTGCACTAATCGATGGTTCGATGCAATCTGTGTCATCCGTTTCCAATACATGAAGATGGATGACATCAGTTCATCATCTCTACATGATGGAGAACTGAGAACTATCCATGATTAAATTTTACAATGTATCTCATTTCTCCACCAAATCACTCACGGTTCCTTCCTATAGCTTCATCTAGCCTAGACGAACAAATCTATATGGTCTGTGAGCATGGTGTATTCATCTCTTTCAAAAAAGACAAAAATTGAGGCAAATTATAAGTATTTTGATTCATACCTTGTTCCAAGAGGTGTAGCCCCAATTGGACTTGAAAGTGATGATCACCTTCACACCACAAAGCTCCTCCTTATCTCAATTTGAATTAATAGGCTTTAGCTATATGCTAGACCAAATTGTGGCTCAAGTTGGTGTTGGGATGGGTTGGACACAGCGAAAACACTAATTTTGATTGTGGAAGAGTTGTGGAGATCCTAAGAAGATTTTGGATGGTTTAATTTCAAGTTTTGAAAGAGTTCATGTAGAGGTCAAAAATCATCCTAAATTAGGTTAGAAAATTAGGGTTTTCTAGCTGACTTTGTGGTCTTAGGGGATGGGGAATCAAATGTCTAGGTCAAGGGGGTCATTTTAGTTGTTGGAGGCTAAAAGCTTTGGAGTCTCTATATGAAGTTCAACTGTTGTTATGGATTTCAAGTTGGTTTCTTAAGTAGCCATAGGAGGCCTTGGAGAGGCTTGCTTTTGATTGGAAAGGCTTGGGTGGCACCTCTGAGGTGTGTTAGAGAAATCTCAGTAAGATTTAAGCAAAGGTAGTCAATTTTGCATGTTTCTAGGTGGTCCATCAGGGTGGTTATCATGGAGAAGAGGAAGATTTGAGGAGTGCTTTGAGCTGATTGGAAGGGCTTTAGGTGGATAATACATTTCATAGATGAGCTGACTTGACTCATTAGACATTGGTCCAAGGGAGCTAGGTTACATGCCATGTATGATGACATGTCCACCCATCATCATGAGCCATGATGGATGACACTAAGCCACCAATCAAGGGTTTGAAAATTTTGATTTAGCTTGATGACTTCTCCTCATGTCATGCTAAGTACATTTTGTGTCATGGGTGATCCATTAAGGATGAACCATGAGCCATAGGTTTAGGTCATGGGTTTAGGTTAGATTTTAGTGTTTTGGACTTGTGTTAATGAATTGGTTTTAGTCCAAAATTTAGGGCTAAATTGATATTCATAAACCCCTTAATTAAATAATTAATTTAATTATGGGGGTTAACCCCATGGTACGAATTGGGTCCCCCACATGGTATGTTGTCATGGCCATGTTTTGTGAGGATCAATTGGACGGGGATGGGGTCAATTGGTCAATATGTTACTAAAATTGGGGTAGACACAATTGGTTTTGACCATCCCAAGATGCCACCAAATTTTGGGGTCCAAAGGTCAAATTAGGGTTTGGTAGAGTTGGGGAGGTTTCTGGTGAGGTTAGGAAACAATTTTTGTGGACCCCTCTCCTAAGCTGGATTTTGTGGTCAAAGTGATTTTTAGGATCCTTCGGCAAGTCTCCAGGGCTTTTGGTTGATATAGGTTACTTGGGGCATGTCTAGCCCCTTGTGGTCATTTGGGTTTACCTAAGGCATGTCTAGCCCTTAATGATCATTTAGATTTTTCACCTAGTCAAAGCCCTAAGCCCCCTCAACCAAAAAATTGGGGGCTTGAGTTTGTACTAGTGAGGCCCAAGAAAGAACAACTCTGGTTCAGGGTCACAAGTATGTAGGTGGGATGAGCCCTAAGACAAGTGAGGTTAATGAACGGTCCCTCAATATGTGCGGTGTACCGTATAGGTATGCCACACAAATTGGCATTGACCAAACTAGTCTATCAACTTATGGGCATTTCAATATGTCCGAAATGTTCCGGAGAAGGGCCAAATATTTGTTACAGTTTTGTTACAGGAGATTTAAGTGCAAAAATTTTCACAAGAGGATTAGCTAGCTCAAAAAGGGAATGTCATTATTCCGTGCCAGGAGGGTCTTATATCCACTTTCCAAACTTGTTCGGGAAAGAGATGTTGGGACCTGAGAAAAGATCTTACTAGTCTCAAATTGTCAATGCCATGTCTTTCTCTTTCTGAAGGAATGTCGATGTACAAATATCCCAACAAAGAGAATAGGTGAGCCAGAGGAAAGCCGTAATTCCGTGTGAGAAAAGCCTTGCATCCATTAGCAAAAAAGGAGGACGAATGCCATATCCCATGAAAGAAGGTCTTAATCCAAAAGAAGTTGAATGTCATGTCTCTATGTTGATGAACTTATATCCTAATTAATTGGATGATAGCTAAGCTAGAGCTAAGTCGTGACTCCATGTGAAGAGGGCTGTAGATCCTACTAGTCGGTGAGAATAGTTGCCATGTTTTGTTGGCAGAGGTCTTATACTAATTCTTGAAGTTGTCGAATGTCAGGTTTCTATATTATTAGAAAGGAATGCCAATGAACTTATATCCCAACTAAGATAAAAAGTGAGCCAGAGGAAAGTCATGATTCCGTGTCAAGAAGGATATAGATTCTACTAGCAGGAGAGAATCGATGCTATATTCCATTGAAAAATGTATAATAACAATTCTCAGAGATGTCAAATGTCATGTTCCATCTTGAAAGAATGTCGATGTACTTATATCATAACTAAAAGAACAAGAGAGCTAGAGGAAAGCCATTATTCCATGTCAGGAGGGCCTTAAATCTACTAGCAGAAAAGAGAATGGATATCATCAAATTTGAACCAATCCCCTTTCACACCTCTACGTCCAATTTCATTGAAGAGTCCTACCCTTTGAAATTCCTTGAAGATAATTTTTTCTTGATTTTTATCGAGAGTCTTCTTAGGTGACTTTGGAAATTTAAGATGTAATTAATTATAGGGGCTTGCCCTTATAGGAAGCATGTCTGAACCTAGCTTAATATAAACCCTATTTAATCCTTTATATTAAATAGGGGAACTTGTCGGTAAATACAAAGGTTTCGCAGACCAAACGGACGTCATACTTTCCTTAGTTTATTTGATTGAGCCTCATCCTCAATTCTTGTGTTTATCCTTTGGGATAGATACAGGATTTGAGGTACAGTGCCCGTTCATTTTAAACTATGAAAAATATGAGGTAAGTTTGATTTCATACTTCAATGTCCTTCCGAAGCGGGAGACGGGATTTCGATTGCAGCGACCGACAGCTTCTTATGGGCAACCCCACAAACCAACCCGAAATAACGTCGACAGCTTCTGGCTACTCTGCTAGGGACAAGCTTTTCTCTCCATACAAATCAAGAAATATTATCTTCACACATCAGAAATATGTCCATGTCCTTCTTGGACCAAATTACCCTTCTTCCATTGACGTACTTTACCCATTTCTATCTTGGGAAAGTACAGCTAACTCCTTGGACTTCAGAACTAGCTGTTCAACCATCTTTGAACAGAGGGGTTCAGAAGTCCATTAAGGACTCTTTAAATTTTCATGTGGGGTCGGACCCCCAATAGGTGTGTCGGTGGACTAATTCCAAGTGGGCATGTTTTTGCCTTGAATTGGGTCCCGCACTGGGTCCTAAAATTTTTCACATCTCCCTTCCACATTTGGTTTGCTACTTCGCAAATTAAACCAAATCATGTTGTGCTGCGTGCACTTTGAAATATTAATTAAATTTTACACCTTTTTGAACAAAAATGTTAAAATTAACTGTAAATTAAGACCCTCCCGGTCTACAGATTAACCTCTATTTTTAGTGCTTGCACTAAAGTCTACGAGGTTTTCGGCCATATAGCTAACCCTAAAACTTTCTATTTTAAAGCCCGCTGCGATGGCCTAACCAACGCTGACCTTTTCCTGCAACCTGCCAACGGGCCGCAACACCCATAATGTCGCTCCCACCATCAAGTTCGGAGCTGGATTTGAAGACGTTGAGGTTATCCTCAGGAAAGCCCCGTTCGTGGTAATGAAGATCGCTGCCCCGGAAGTTCAAGAGCCGTTTGCAGAATTCAGTTTGAATTGCCCTCAGGATTTCCTTGCCGGTAAGAAGGCTAAAGCTGTCGTCATCAAGCCTACTATCCCTGCTACTGCTAAGGGAAAAGAAGTGATGGTCATTGAAAACTCAACTGAAGGATTAACTATTCCGCCACCCGTGTTTGAGATCGGGTCAAGCTCAAGGACTGTACCACTGATCCGAACTCAAAGGAGGCACCACAATAAGAGAATTCGGAGGGTCATCAAAGCCCAGACTTCTGAGAACACACCTGATGAGGAGGAGCATCTTCAAGTTGAAGAGGTATTACCAGAAATTTACCCACTCCTACGAGGGAGTTGATTCCATCCTCTGACAGATACTGATGGATATGAGAGTATACGGAAGATTGCTGTCGCATTACCATCACCTCTTGGACATGGTGAGGAGGGAAAGAAATTCATCCCCATCACCCGAGTTAGTGCAGTCTTCAGAAGGCTTATTATTCAAGAAGGATGTTGTGTTAGTGAATTACTTAAACGAGTGGGGACATGCAATTTCCCCTCATATGAAGAATGAAATTTTGAAAATATTAAGTTCGCTAGAAAATCTCATAGGTCGACT
Organism: Phalaenopsis aphrodite; assembly: GCA_003013225.1. Taxonomy (NCBI): domain Eukaryota; kingdom Viridiplantae; phylum Streptophyta; class Magnoliopsida; order Asparagales; family Orchidaceae; genus Phalaenopsis; species Phalaenopsis aphrodite. Next base: position 199,886 of record NEWO01000963.1, read on the forward strand.
ATAAAGTCACCTACCCGTGTTCCCGTCTAGCTCCGTTTGGGAAACCGAGTCGATACTGCTATGGTCACCACCGATCATACCACCACCAAAACTGCAGGTCGCCAGCCGATTAAGTCAAAACTGGGTCCGAGAAGTTTACCCGTTATTCCTACAATCATGGAAAAAAAGACAAGATGATTACCTGACAATGTAGCCGGTCTACACCACGGAGAGCATACCTTCCCTCAACATACCGATGTCTCTACTAAGACGTCCCGTCTTGAGGCATCATCGTCAAAGAAGAAGAGGGTATGGGTACCCAAGGTCACTGCACCGATATAGTTCAGTGAGCCTGCAGGACTGGAAGTAAAACCAGTGCCTGAAATATCTGACATCGTCGCGACAATAGCCAGCGAGATGAAGAAACAAGTTAAGGATTTCCATCAAGGTCCTCCATATCTTAAAGCAATCAAGGAATCGATAATTGAGGAAAAAGTTGAGAAACTCAGGATCGAGATTTCTGAGTTGGCTCGAGAACACAGAGTTTCCGTCAATAGTGACACGAGGATTTTGATTACAATGATTACTTGGAGGAAGATTTCATGGATGTCCATGTGATCGAAACCAGAACTACCACATCTGCGTGCAAGGCTCAACCTCACACTGAAGAGAATGTCGTAGATGATCTGCGTAGGGTTATCCTCCTCAGGGATGAGCAAGTTGTTCTATTGGAGAAAAAAATAAAGGAGATGACTGCAGCTATGACCGCCATGGCCACCATTCAGGGGAAATCACAAGCACCAAGATTGAGTTCTCCAGAGAAATATCAGCCATAAATCATACACATCGCAAATGAAAGAAGGGAGGCTACTTCAACAGATAAAGAAGAACAACTGAAGAAGGATTCTCCATCAAGTGCCATGCCAGAAAAAGAGTTCAAGCAAATGGTTGAACAAGTACGGGATGCCTTAGCCCAGTTCAAGGGCGGTGCATCAATTTTAAAGGGTAGACCTTACTCGGATGAGTTTGATGCCGTACCTTTCCCCAAGGGTTTTGTGACCCCAAACTTCAAGATACTCGATGGGACAGTAAATCCCAGACAGCACATATCACATTTTCTAGCCAACTGTGGAAACACAAGGAATAACAAAGCTCTACTCTGCCACCAGTTCGTCAGCAGCTTGTCAGGGATTGCTTTCGACTGGTACGCCGACCTGCCTAACGGGTCAGTTAAAACATTTTTAGAGTTGGAGCAGTTATTTGTGAAAATATTTGTTGTGGCACAGCATCATGTGTCTATTGGAGAACTCATGATGCAGAAGCAGAAGCCTAGTGAAACCTTGACAGACTATATTTTGAGGTGGAGAAACCTTAGCATGAAATGTGAACCTCAGCTACAGGAACATCAAGCGATTGAGATTCTACTCAAAAGCATTCATGGGCCAGTAGCTTTCATGCTTAAGGGACTCACAATCAAATCCTTCGAGAAGCTACTCAGTAAAGCCAGCAGTCTTCAAGAAGAAATGAAGCACATGGAGCCACATGAAAAGGCTAAGGTGACCAGAGTGTTCGAAAAGAAATCAGGGGTAGTCGCAACTGTCGACAAAGGAAAGCAACCGATAAAGATATATGCAGAAGATCATCATCAGTCTTTGTCACAGTACCCTTAGAAACAGAGTAGTCAATCCAACCAACGACCGTCTCAGGAAGGATCACCTCGAACAGCGGGTAAAAGAATATCCCTGTTAGAGTGATAGAAAGTTGTTCACTCCTTCAAAGATGAAGCTGTACCTAAAATATTCAAAAGCATGATGAAGAAACCAGAATTCAAACTACCTGATCCAAAGAAACCCGAAGAGGTGGATAAGAGGAATGAACCAAATTATTGCCCGTACCACTGGTTACTTGGACACACTATAGACAAATGCTTTGTCTTTAAAGACTGGCTCGAGAAGAACCTCAAGGAAGAGAATATAACAATCCCGAAGGAATATTTGAGAGAACCTGAAAAAGGTTCCATAAATATGATTTCAGCTGAGTTAATCTCCCCAATTGATCC
>NEWO01000964.1:11850-29108 GCA_003013225.1 Phalaenopsis aphrodite
TCACTATTCATGGTGAAAAATGAGAAAAAAATCTCTGAAAATTACATGAGAAGTGTAGTTTACACTTTGGAAGTTTAGTTTAGTAATTTAGACTTGATTTTTGAAGTTACGATGCTTTGTGAGCTTATAGGACTCCATGCAGAACTCCAGTTGCTGGGCTCCATGTCTTACTGTGGATGTAGAAATATTTGTTGTAAGACGCACAAAGCTTGTAGCGATTTTTTCTTAGAGCTACTTATCATTTCATACCAAGAACTCATATGAGTTTCGTTAATAGACTCTCTTCACACCGCTATTATTGACATACTGTAGCGGATAACTCTTCTGGTTTGGTGAATATTTGGAGTCACAGTTTTAAGTAATATCCCTAAGATCTCAGCCTAGATACCCTTCCAGTTGCTTAATAATTTTTATATTACTAACGATTAAAATGCTCTATCATCTTAAAAATTGGTAAAAAATTTTTATCTTTATCAATGAGATAACATTCACCACAGTTTTAAGATATCTGATTTTATGCAAATCTGAGTTTGAGGATTTGCATAAGAATGTTTGTTGAACATACGTACCAAACCATCTTAGATTAACACTGGATATGAAGGGTCAGGATTAGTGATTCAATTAATGATTCGACTAACGTTAGTTGTAGAAGGGTCAATATGATACAGAAATTGCTACCCTGTGTATTCTGTTAAGATATTATTGGTAATATTAATGAAACTGCTACTCAGTAAGGTGGGGTATTTATTAAATATAAAATAGTTCATTAGAAATTAGGGGTACCTGCCCACTTTTAAAACTGCTACATATTACGTTATGAAATCATTAATTTATTTTGTTAAGAACAGTTACTGAGTAGCTTCTCGAGGGATGAACATTTGATTAGAAATATCAAAAAGGGGGTTAGATGGGTTTTGGCTTATTGAAGGTCAAGTTTGATGTATGTGGATGTTATTAAGGTTTTTCAACACAAATTGTGGCCAATCGTGTGGTCTATGGGTTCAGTTTGGTGGAACCAAGTTTGGGTCCAAATGATGGACCAATTTAGCTTGGATTTGGTATATATTGGTCATATCAAGGGTTAATTTGAATTTAGAATTGAAATTTGGGTAAATTGAGACCAATTGGCTAGACATTTAAGGTAATTTAGGGAAAAAATGGGCCTTTTAAAGGGCAATTTGGGGGTTTTGACCAAGATGGTCAAATTGGACAAATTTGGTCATGTGGTAGTTGAGAAAAATGAAATTGGGAATATTTGGGAGGTTTTGGAAATTTTAGGGATTTTTTGGAATTTTTGGCTAAGGAGGGGTCTTTGGTAATTTGGCCAATTTTGGTGAAAAACCTTAATAACATCCACATAGTCTACAACAACTTTGTTGTAGACTATGTTATCATTGGAATCCCCACAGAGAAACAACCTCCCAGATCTAAATTCCAATTAAGTAAATATAGTACTAGAGGTTATATACTACTGGGAGTATATACATGAGCATGAAGGTTTGTAATTCTCTTGATATATACGCGAGGCTCAACCTCATCGTTGAAGATGAATAGAACATAGTACTTGCCAAATTTTCTCTTCATAAGGGATAAAGGTAAGATCCAAGTTGCTTGCTTCAATAAATATGTCATTAAGAAGGGTTGGATCGAAGTGTTGAAGGTTTGAAACATCAATTTGAGACAATAGAGCCTAAAAATGATTGATAGCATTTAAAGGAATTTGATCAAGATCATGTATCCAACAATCACTGTTATCTTTGATCCTCAAGATTGTATTACAGTGTCTCCTTTGTTTGATGCAAGCATGATAGAATTTAGTATTTCTATCACCATCTATAAATTCTTTCAAAGCTGCCTTCTATTTGTAGAATTGTTCTTCCCACTGAATAGCTTTAAGCAAGTTGGCTTTAATAGTAACAAGAGATTGTTCATATGAAGTGCCTATATAAAGTTTGAATTCAGCCTTCTTAACAGCCTGATCAGCCTCCTCAACTTTAGTTATCAAATTGCCAAAACAATTCAAGTTCCACGATTTTAAATGCTTTGTCACAGACTTCTGAACTTGCCACAATCATGAATTTAAGTTATTAGAGTATTTAGTATTAAACTTAAAAATCCTGATTTTTTATTTAATTAAAAAATAATTAAAATTTTTTTGAACATAGATTCTTAGAAAAATATCAATTTCAGAATTTAAGAATTCTATTTTGAAAATAATTTTACTAATGCTTTCTGAATTTAAGCTTAGAATTGTTCATAAGTTTTCTTCGTCAGAAAAATTCAAGTGAAATCAAATTTTACTTAGGTCTTAATCCTCAAGCTTCTCCCCACAGTTTTTTATTTTACTTTTCTTTTCCATTTCTTTTCTTCTTTTTTTCTCTTTTTTACATTTTTTTCCTTTAGGATCTTTTTATTTCTTATTCTTTTATGTGAGGATTACTATATTTGGATAGGCCATTAATGATTTTAAATTTCACTATTTCTTATCTAAAATCATTAATGACCTATCCAAATATAGGTTTTTAATGATTTTAGATAAGAAATGGAAAAGAAAAGTGAACTGTGGTGAATGTTATCTCTATCATCTTTGTATTACTAACGATTGGCCACAATTTGTGAAACTTAGATTTGCATAATTCAAAATTTTCTAAGGGGCTGTCATGACCCCTTAGAAAATTTTTTAACCTGGATATTAACAAATGGATATCACTAAGAAAGGAACCTGGATATCTCTCATTGAGTGGTAGTGCACTTACAAGTTGTAGAAGGGTCAATATGGAAACTCATTAGTTGAATCCTCTCCAATCTAAGAATGTTTGTTGAACATACGTACCAAACCATCTTCAATACACTTAGTATGTTCGAAATGTTCCTTCAGTCTCCAATCCAGATGATCCAGCATTTCAGAAACTTTGCTAATCACATGCATAAGATTCTGCACCTCTTTCTCTATCTTCTTGATTCTCATCAAAAGTGCACTAGAATTATAGTAGGGTTGATTAGGTGATGAATTGTGAGCCATTAAAATGCTCTACATTTATAAAATTTAGAGCATTTTGCATATCATACAAATAGTTATAATAGAAGGAAGAGTGATTATGAAGAGAAATTCCACTCATCTTTGGAGAGTCTAATTAGAGGTGAATTAGGAGTGCAATTTCTTCCATATCCTCAATGTCCTGGTTATGAGCATGCAGAAAAATGGTACAGCGGTGATGTTGACCTCACTTTTGATTGAGGTTTAGTTTTTCCTCTTTAGCAGCCTAAGGTCTAGCCATAGGACTTTCCTATTGACTATTCTTAGAAAACTAGACAAGTAGCCCTCACCATTAGAAATTCCACCCTCTTCTCTACTCAACTTGAAGTTCCACATATTGGTCCTAACCTCTAGCACTTAGCAGGTGGAAGCACTATGAGGGAACTCAAGATGAGTTACCCTTAGGACTGTTAGACCTTAAGGTTGACCTTAGGTGTTGGTCTAGGGCTAAGGCACTCACTTGCAATCACTTACACTCACAATCACTCACTAACCCAAACCCATAATTTCTAGGCTTTGGTCCCTTGATACTTTTGTGAGACTCATTAGGTGGTCCCCCAAACCCACTAGCCCTAGGCTAGGGTTTGGCTAAGACCACTACATAGAGAACCCAAAAAGGGGTTTTCATTGGTCCATGGCTTATTGACGATGGTTGTCACTCCAACCTTAGCAAAACACCCAAACCACCCAAAATCACCAAAATTGGCCAAATTACCAAAATACCCCTCCTTACCCCAAAATTCAAAAATTCTAAGAAAATCGCAAAAATCCCAAAACCTCCCAAATATTACTAATTTCATTTTTCTCAACTATCACATGACCCAATTTGGCAAATTTGGCCATCTTTGACCAAAACCCACAAATTGCCCTTTAAAGGCCCATATTTTCCCCAAATTACCCCAAATGTCTATCCATTTGGTCTCAATTTACCCCAATTTCAATTCTAAACTCAAATTAACTCTTGATATGACCAATATAGACCAAATCAATGCTCAATTAGTCCATCATTTGAACCTAATTTTGATTTAGATCAAAACCCCAATTTTGGCCCTATGCTTGGTTCTAAAAAATTGAACCAAGACCAAAGACTTAATCCCTAGCCTCTTTAGATCCCGTGGGAGTAGTAAAGGAGCTGCCCGCGGCAGTTGTCGTGATTCTCCTCCGCCCTCCCATGTCCCAGGCCGATTTCCCTTGCGGCGTCAAGGGGAGGTGTAGGCCCGCGGGAGTTATCACGATTCTCGTGCCGCCTCGCATTTCCCCGCCGATAACCCTTGTGGGGTCCGCGGCAGATGTGGATCTGCTGGGCGGTGCGGGCGGAACAAAAAAATAAGTGAAATGCCGCAAAATGGAGGGGTGCAACACGAGGACTTCCCAGGAGGTCACCCATCCTAGTACTACTCTCGCCCAAGCACGCTTAANAAATGGAGGGGTGCAACACGAGGACTTCCCAGGAGGTCACCCATCCTAGTACTACTCTCGCCCAAGCACGCTTAATTGCGGAGTTCTGATGGGATCCGGTGCACTGGTGCTGGTATGGTCGCACCCGAAGACATATGCGTCCTTTTTATAGTTATAGTGAATGCAGCCCGCGTCACACGAATTCACTTCGGCGGACTGTTTGACCGTCAAGACGGCCGAATTGAGCGCCGAGAGCCCGTCGGATGAGCCTTTGGCACATCCGCGCCTCGTCCATCTTTCGATAAGTTTTCCGGAATGGGGTCGCAATAGCGAAACGGACGCCTGCACGCGAAGTTATCGCGATTCCCGTGCGGCCCACCGCAACAAGGGTTGCGGGCAAGGGAAGCGCGGGGCCGCACGGGAATCGCGATAACTCAATTGTTTTCTAGCTTGGTCATTAAAATTGCTGGTGTCCCCATGAAAATCTTGAAGTTGACAAAAGATTTCTATCCTAAGGAGGAACCCCCTACGATCCCGATATGGGTGTGTTTCCAAGGCTTAAAGTTTGACTTGTTCAATCATGGGATCTTATTCTCTTTTTCTACGATATACGGAAAACCTTTGAAAATAGATGGTCCCACATATCTGTTAAACAGTCCCTCGTAGGCTCGTGTTTTCGTTGAACGTGATATTACTCAACCTTTCTTGTAACGAGATATGGATTGGGTATGAATTTAAAGGGTACTGACAAAAGGTGGTTTTAGAAAACCATTCTCCTTACTGTTCATATTGTCGAATGTTTGGCCATATTCCTACGCACTACTAAAGATTACACTTACACTTGAAAAAGAACACGTTTCCTCAATTCACAAAAGTTAGGCAACCTATTAGGACTGCAGAGCATACAGATTAAGTTATACGGGCCAATCAACTTTCCCTTCAGCAGCATTCTGTTGCTTTTAATGTGACTAGGCCTTCTATTAGTGATGTTGAGAACAACTATACTTTTCCTATTGAAAATTTGGAGAATGTGTCTAATCTCCCTTCTATTACGCTCCAAAACGTGGCTCCTTCTTCTGTTATTCGTGTTAGCAATGATGATTTGAACAACTCTCCTATCCCTGTTGAAAATGTTGAAAATATTGATAATGAGATAGAAAATAGCTCTAGAGTTCATGTTGAAAATTATGAAAGCATTGGAAAAGTTGCTAAACTGATTATTAATATTCTTCGTGTTGATGAGGGGTCGATGCCTTTAGACCCTCCTATTGGCATTACTCCTCATAGCTTTACCTCTTCTTCTCTTGAAAAAGAGGGCAATGACTGTTTGGAATTTGGCTCTGTTCATTGTCAAAAATATAATTTGATTCAGGTTGATCTTTTTTCTGTTAAGAATGTCTTAGAGGAGGAATGGATGGTTCAAAAGGCTAGTAAGAAAAAAAGTAAACAGAATAATGAGCTTATACAGCTTGATAAAGATAATATCATTTTTGATGGAAGGTCTCTCTCTGATGGTGATCTGGACGGTACCTCTTCTAGAAATTCTAGAAGGGTTCGTGCGAGACACAATGTTTAACATAATGTGTTGAAATATTAGGGGAGTCGGAGACCCTTCCTCCCTTAATAGATTAAAGCACTTATATAGGGTCCATAATATTTTTATTTTTGCTATTCTCGAGCCTCTCGTCTCTACTAATAAAGATTTTATTCGTAGGAGTTTTAAACATTATAGCTCTTTTTATAATATTGAGTTTTTTGGAAGCATAATATTGATCTCATGAATCTTGAGGACGATGAGCAATTTCTTTTGCTTCATTTTAAGCAAGACATCTATTCTTCTTGGGCCACTTTTGTTCATGCTAGCTCTCTTCCCCAGGATAAATACTATCTTTGATAGAAACTTTCTATGATGGGGGACACTATTACTGATAACTAGCTGGTGAGGAGAGATTTTAATATGATTATGAAGCCTTCTGAAAGAAGAGGAGGGGGAAGATGCAACTCTTTACTTATCAATCTTTTTTGTGATGTAATTAATGAGGCTGGGTTATTTGATCTGGGTTTTATTGGTCCTCCCTTTACTTGGAGGTAGGGATCTCTTACTCAGAGGCTTGATCTTTTCTTTGGCAATCAATATTTCATTAATCACTATCATGTCGCTAAAGTTAACCATTTAAATCATGCTACCTTTGATCATAATCCCATCTTATTATCGCTTGCATTCACTGTTAAGCCTTCCACCTATCATTTTAAATTCCCCAACATTTGGACCACTCATGAGACATTTTTAAATCTTGTGCAACAAGTTTGGAATGTTGATTGTGTTGGTAATCCTTGGTTCAATCTGTGGCAGCTACATAAAAAGGTTGTTGCGCATTTACGCAAGTGGAATTTAAATGTTTTTGGTAATGTTTGTAGGAAGGTTAAGTAGGCTCAAGCTCAAGTTGACAAGCTTGAGGAACAAGTTATTTGTTCTGCTCAACATTTTGATGATTTAACTACTACCCACTCTAAACTTTTGAAAGCTATTTCATTGGAGAAAAGTTTTCTTCAGCAGTATGCTAATGATATCAACTTTTCTTCTGTGGACCGTAGTAAAAAATACTTTCATACCCACATTAATCATAGGATGAACATTAATAACATCCTTAAGGTTTTTTCCCCTTCCGAGTCTTTTTATACACAGGATAAGGATATTAGTCAAAGTGTTGTTGATTATTTCACAGACCTCTTTATGACCGCTTCTCAGGTTTCTCCAGTCAATACTACTCTTTTTGAAGAAGAGCAGGAGTATGTGTCCTCCTTCTCCCTTTGTGAGTTCCCCACTAAGCATGATATTTATTTGGCTTTGAAGGACATTAACTCCAACAAAGCTCCGGGTCCCAATGACTTTACCTCTTCTATTTATGTTTCTTGTTGGGGTCTTATCAAGAAAGGAAGTCACCCTCGTTGTCCAAAGTTTCTTTCGAGGGGAAGATCCCGGGAAGGATTTCACTTCTTCCATGATTTTTCTCATCCCTAAGGATAATGATAAGTCTAGTTGGGATAAATTTTGTCCTATTTCCCTCACCTTTGTCACTTCTAAAGTTTTAAGTAAATTGATGCTTTCTAGACTTCAGCCTATGTTACTTAAGATCATCTTGCCTCATCAGTCTGCTTTTGTTAAGGGTAGAGAAATCACTGATAACATTTTAATTGCTAAAGAGCTTTTTGAAGATCTTGATAAAAAATGTCAGGGTGGTAATATGATCCTAAAACTTGACATTAAAAAGGCCTTTGACATTATTAGTTGAGAGTTTATCATAAATATTTTACATGCTCGTGGCTTTAACTATAATTTCATCTCCTTAATTCAACGGTGGCTTCAGAATAATCACTACAGTGCGTTGGTGAATGACAATTCTTACAGTTTCTTCTTTCCCCGGAGAGGCATCAAGCATGGGGATCCCTTATTTCCTACCATTTTCATCATAACTTTTGATTACTTCTCTCACCTTTTCAACAATATGTAGCTTAACAAGAAGTATACTCACAACAGTCATAAGTCTAAGGTTCTTGTTAGTCATCTCGCTTATGTGGATGGTGTTATCCTCTTCTCTAATGCTAGTAAATCTACCATCAAGGTGTTAATGAGGGCTCTTGAGGAATTTCAATAAGCTTCTATGTTACGGTTTAACAAAGAAAAATGTAATTTTTTCTTGGGAAAGAATGTTAAAAGCTCTATTGCCTCTTGAGCTATCTCTTTATCTAGTTTTCACTCCACCTCCCTTCCCATTAAATATCTTGGGGTCAACCTTTTGAGGGGACGTCGTCAGCAAACCCAATTAGATGAGGTGGTTGAAAGGATCAAAAAGAAAATTAATGATTGGAGGAATATCTTTCTTTCTAATGGGGTGTCAGCGTTATTTTGGGGATGGAGGAGAATTGCCCGTAAGAAGCTGTCGATCACCGGAATCGAAAACCCGTCGCCCGTTTCAGAAGGATGTCTAAGTATGAAATCAAGCTGACCTCATATCTTTCATAGTTTAAAATGATAGAGCAATGTACCTCAAATCCTGTATCTATCCCAAAGGATAAACACAAGACTTGAGGATGAGACTCGATCAAATAAACTAAAAAAAATATGACGTCTGTCTGGTCTGCGAAACCTTTGCATTTGCCGACAAGTTCCCCTATTTAATATAAAGGATTAAATACGGTTTATATTAAGCTGGGTTCGGACATGTTTCGTACCCCTATAGTTAATTACATTTTAAATGATCAATGCCACCTAAGAAGACTCTGGATAAAAATCAAGAAATATTATCTTCAAGGAATTTCAAAGGGTAGGACTCTTTAATGAAATCGGACGTAGAGGTGTGAAAGGAGAGTGGTTCAAATTTGGAACATTTTATTGTAGAATCCAAAGGGAGAAGAACTAGGGGATGTCATGGATTCAGAGGAGAACCTCGGTGACTTCCCAAGTTATACTAATGTTTGACTTCAATTTTGAGGTGAAATATTTGGGTGTTTCATCCTGCCAATTTTATTAGTTAGGGCTTATATTTGTTTGAAATGATCACACAAATAGCCTAAAAGATGTGAGGATTTAGGTCATGACAAACGACAACCTCAAAATCCTAAGATGAGTTAGGGCTTATATTATATAGGAGGGCTATGCAAAGGCCTAAAGATAAGGTGAGGATTTACGTTGCATAAGTAAGCAACCTCGAAGGGCTTTGTTGTTTAAGTCTAAGGAAGGAAGATTGGTTTAGCTGGGGAAAACAGGTTTTGCTGTTGAAGATGGCCGTGCTGCCCACCATGCTAGTTCCAAGCTCATTGTCGCGACAAGTTTGAGTTATCTAGTGTGTCAAGTTATAATGTCAAATCTAGTGGACCTATGGTTGAAGTTCTTTAATTTTAATGAGGACATATTAAAGTTGATTAGAGCGACACCGGTTAGGATCCTACGGTTCCCTCGTTCCGATACCACTATTTTCTATTGGATTCACTTAGTCCAAATGAACTTACTAAACTCAATTTAATGAGTTCCATAATTTCATTTAAACCGTGGGAAGCCTCGTTATCAACCGTATGTTACCTCCTCTGAGGGATTCCTGATCATCCGATAGAGACATCTTAATTTAGTTGATATTGAGGTTTTGTGTGATGTTTGTGATTAAATTTTGAGTTGTTTTATATTTTGAATGTTGTGGCAGTGAATTTTATCTTGGTTGACTTTAGTTTTAGTTTTGGTTATGGTTATGTGGCTATCTTGATGGTTTTGGTTTTCATGCAGGGTGACATCGTTGTTTAGCATGCAAATTTGCAAGTATAAAAGTACAGTATGAAAGTACAAGAAAGATAACGCTGAACACTGTAAAAGTGTACCTGGCAAGTCTTCTCGTTCCACCACATGAAACTTAAGATGCATGTTAAGGCAGTTTATGAAGAGCAGGAAAGGTAAAATTTTGGTAATTTTCCTAACCTTATGTCATATCTTGGTGAGTCCTTAAAAGTTTAATTAAGGATGATTTCATTGAGCGAAGAATATTAAGTTTAATAGGTCTCTGAGGTATCCAACAAGTTAGGAGGGGGAAGCAGGTCCTTGCCTCCCTCTCACAAACTGGTGAAAAGCCTCGAGTCCCTTTAAACTTATTATGTTGTTTAATGGTTCATCCTGTAAATACTCTTATTACTCAGTGAGCACTGATGTCTCAATTATCTCTAAGAATAGGGTAATTATCACTTGTGATTCAATTTAAGAATTATGTGGGTGAAGACCCTTAAAAGGGCAAGTTAGTACAATTTGAACACTTAGCCAAATTTTTAATCCTAATTGGGATTAGTGTTGTTTCAAGGATGTTTGATTTAGTTGTGTTTATTTCTCTAATCCTAGTTTAATCAATTTTTATTTAGTTTAAGTTACCACTAAGCCCTTAAGGCCTTGGTGAGTGTCTTAATTAGTTTTAAAAAGGGTTAAACTTTAAGTGGTCATGATTCATGATTTGGATTTTATTTGAAAATCAGGATAGGGGTATTAAATTGATCAATTATTGGCTTCAAAAGACATACCCCTATGTCCAGGATCATTTAATTTTAATAAACTTCCAAATTTTAATTAGAAATTCATTAACTTATCTTTTTAATGAGGAAAGTGAAATTTGTTTCTACCAATTAGCCCCTTGTGTTTCAAGCATCAAATAAATTGATTAACATCAGAGGTTACCCATTCCCCTCCTTGACTTAAGCCTAAATGTTATTTAAGGCTAAATTTCCAAAATTACACATTTGCCCTTAAGGCTCTAACACTTCATAATTTGTCAAATTCAATTGAAATGACTTTGAAATTTTTATCCTATTTCATTCATGGGTCAATTGAGACATAAGAGAAGAAAATGTGATTTTTCAAAATTTAATTTAATTTATTTAATTATTTTAATGCAAAAATAGGATTTTTCAAAGAAAATTTCTAATTTGACCAAAATGAATTCTTAATCCTTTGAAATTTTTACTGGAGGTAGAAGTAGACCAGAAAAGACTTTAGACAAAATTTCATGATTTTTTGAAATCTCTATGATTTATTAGAATTATTTCAAGTTCTAGGTTATTTAATAAAAATAAAATATTTTAGGTGGTGAAAATTAAGTTTTATATTTTTGAAAAATCTCTCTAAGGTTATAGAACTTAGAGGAGAAAATTTCATGTTTTTTTGGTTTTTCTTTGATTTATTGGAATAATTTTAATGAAAACTCATTTTTAGCTTTTTAAAAAAATTATTTTTAAGCTTTAAAATTCAATATCTTTATTTAGAAAATTAGGAAAAATATTCTAATTATTCCTAAGTGATTAAGAAGCAATTTACAATGTTTTTGTGAGCTTTATTATTTTTGTGATTTTTATGGATTTTTAATTATTTAAATATTTAAAATAGGCTAAAAATCAAGTTTTTATTTTAAATATCATTTTTTTAAAAAAATACCCCTGATCACAAAGAACTTAAAAACTAAATTTCATAATTTTTTGAGTTATATTTTGATTTTTAAAAATCATTTAAATACCAAAAGTGGTATTTATCTTTAAAAATCAACTTAAGTTGTCAAATGAATTCAAAATATTTTAAAATTTGATGATGAGTTCTCTGGATCATAAATTACAGTGGAGATAAAAAATCAAATCATTTAAATGCTTATATTTTCCAAAATTAATTATTTTAGTGATTTAGTGTTTGTAAAATTTAAGTGCATTTTAAATGACTTGACCCATGAAATTATTTTTAAAGACTTCTCTAGTCATGGTGGACCTTCCAAAATTTTCTAAGGATTTTCTAATAAATATGCTAATTTCCATGATTATTTTAAGGAAATAATGTGGAAAAACTTGAAAAATATGGATTTCTGTATAGGAACCTCCATTGACTTTGGAAAAATCAGAGGATGTTTACTTTGACAGAGGTTGCAACATGCCAAAGTTTCAAGCCAAAGTGATGTATCAATATGCATGAAGAATCAAATGATTCAAAACCGTGTTTAATTAATTAAAAATAAAGTATGCATAACATGGTCTTGAAATTTATTTCACATTGTTCTCCTCTGTTCACTGAACAAGAGTGTATTTTTATTTTTTTTTTGTAATTTTTCTACACAAAGTTATGAATTTTCAAAGTAATGGGTATTTAAATAAATAAGAAAAGCCCTATTTATCTATTTAAACCACGCTTGCTGACTAGATCCTAGGCAGCTCCGAAGGCATGTGTGGCGCGCTCTGGTTGGACGCTGCCGTCCACGTAGCTGCTGACTCAGCCCGCGATTTATGTCCCGAAGAGCTGTCCGGCTCGATCTCCTCCGTCTATGTGATACACGCGCGATCGGATGACTCCCCGCCATCGTCCCCGATAGAATGATCCTGTGACCATCCACACTAAAACCCTAAGATCTCAGCCTAGACTCAACCAAATCACCTCGGGTTTGGTCCTATGGACTCGTCTAAGTGAGACGAACATATCCATATGGTTAATGTACCATGAAATCAAGCCTAAGTAGATGGAGAATCCTAAGCTCGGGAGGAGGAGAAGTTTTGTATCTTTGCTCTGAGAAGGGAGGCTTCAATCAGAGGTGCTCGACACATTTGTTGGGGTCCAAGGAGGCTATAGATTGAGTCCCTGGTTTTGGTGTAAGGACTAAGTATGAATTTGATCAAGCTCAATTTCAGGTGTTGGTCTGAAGCTATGGTGGAGGCTATTTCAGAGGGTAATTTGATGGGGCTTTGTGTTCTCTTGCTATTGTGAAGGTGTGGGCACAAGCAATTTGAAGTTTGGTGGAGTGTGGAGGTGTATTGGGTTCTGTCGTGGTTTCCGACAAGGTTTCAAGCTCAAAATTGAGCTCCGACAATGGGAATTAGTGAGGAAAATGTTTGGAATGCACTGAGGGGACCTTAGGGAAGCTCTACGTGAGGTTTGAAGAGGCATCTCTTAAAAAATTCAAGCACACCTCTTATAACCGTGGGAGGTGAGTTTTTTTAAAAATGCCCATGGGGTGGCTCTAAGGGCATAAGTTTGGGTGCATTGTGGTGCTTAGGTGGAGGGCACAGGAGCTCTTCCATTTGATTTGGATGAGCTGGCCTCTAGGTTTGATTTGGGTGAGGTTCCATGGGAGTGTCTATCGGTTTTGGGCTTTTCCGACCACTAGGCTGGCCGACCGGCCAGGGGGAGGTGGCTAAGAGTTCAGAGAACCCAGAGGAATCCATCACAACAATTTAATGCAATTACACTTTGATTTGGCAAAGATATCTTAAGCATGTGCATTTTTGGAAATAATATCCCTTAATTTGGGGGACCTTTGGTCCATGGCTTGATTTAGGTGGTTTCATGGTGTTTGGACTGGTCATTAAGTCCAACTAATGGCTATGGTGGAGTTAATTTGGTGACTTTAGGGTGGTTAGGTCACATTTAGTACATGGGTCCAAGTGGGTGAAAATGACCAGAACTTCTATTTGGGCTAGGTTAGCCATGTCAATTGACCTAATTAATTGTTGCATTTGATGTATATGATCATAAGGAACAACTTTGGTGAAGAATGAAAATGGTTTTGAGTTCAATAATTTGAAGGATTTTTGAACCTTAATCATTTTGGTTATGTTGGGCTAGGTTTGGGTCTAGCTTGGGTTAGCCTTGGGCTAAGTCCAAATTGATTGTTATAAATAGTCAATATGGACCTCATGAAGAGTTTTCAACATGAATTGGATGCCAATTTGGAGGTTAAGGCAATCAATTAGGTGAAATTCAGGGACTTAGCCAATTTAGGGCTAAATTTGGGAATTTTGGATTTAGGCCAAAATCAAATGGATACGAGGCTTCAACAAGGTCAATTTATGATTGATTTTGATGTATAGGAATGTTATCAAGATTTTACAACATCAATTGGGGCCAATTGACTAGGCTATGGGTTCAATTTGGTGAGATTAGATCATATGGTCAAAATTGGGCTCAAATCATGGACCAATTGAGCTTGGATTTTATTTAGTTTGGTCATATCAAAAGTTAATTTGAGTTTAGGATTGGAATTGGGGTCAATTGAGATCAAATTGATGGACATTTGAGTTGGATTTGAGGAAATTTGGATCTTTAAAGGGCAATATGGGGATTTTGGTTAAAGATGGTCAAATTGGCCAAATTGGGTCATGTGGCAGTTCAGAGAAATTAAATTGGGAATATTTGGGATTTATTGGGAGTTTCTGAGAATTTTTGGAATTTTTGGGATTTTGAGCTATGGAGGGGTATTTTGGTATTTTGGGGGTGTTTTAAGGGTAAAAGGCCAAGATGGGTATTTTGGTAGAGTTTAGGTACCAACCATCACTAACAAGCCATGGACCAATGGAAATCCCATTTTGGGTCCTCTACATAGTTGTATTAGCCAAACCATAGCCCTAGGGCTAGTAGGTTTAGGGGACCATCTACATGAGTATCCCAAAAGATCAAGGGATCTAGGCTTAGAAGTTCTGGTTTTAGGGTAGTGAGTGATTGTGAGTTTAGATGAGTGTAGTGAGTGAATTAGCCCTAGCTCAACACCCAGGGTTAATCTTAAGGTTCAACAGTCCTGAGGGTGACTCATCTTGAGTTTCCCCCATAGTGATCCCACCTACTAAATGCTAGAGGTTAGTACCAATATGTGGAACTTCAAGTTGAGTAAAGAAGAGGGTAGAATTTCTAATTGTGAGGGTTCCATGTCTAGTTTTCTAAGAATAGTCAATAGGGAAATCCTATGGCTAGACCTTAGGCTACTAAAAGGGAAAAACTAAACCTCAACCAAACGTGAGGTCAACATGGGGGTCACCTCACCTTGCTTAAAAGTGTTTTATTTAGTATTCCTTTGTACGCCTTGCAAATTCTTAATCTCAAGAAGAGTACTCAACTTTCTCTTGAGAGACTTTTCAATCAGTTTCTCTAGTCAAGTGGTTATTCTAATAAGCATTGGACTTCTTTTCATAAAGTTTGCAAGCCTATATCTGCTGGAGGGTTAGGGATCAAAAGTTTGAATCAAATCTCTAGCATTAATATGTGCAAGCTTTGGTTTAAATTTTGTTCTAATTATTCCTTATGGGCTAAATTCTTCTATAATAAATATTGGTCTTACCATCATCCGTTTGTTGTTCAATGGAAGACAAGTGTTCTAGAATTTGGAAAGCCATTCTTAAAATGAGAGTGTTGACTCGTAATTTTATTTTTTGGGACGTTGGTGAGGGAAAGATTTTGGTTTGGCATGATCAATGGGGGCTTGGAGACATTATCATGTTGCGACAAGTACCCCACCTGAATTAACTATTTCAGATCTTTGGCTTCAGAGTAATTGGGATGTCAATAAACTTAATGATCTTTTTGGTGATCATGAGGCAGCTAAAATTGCTGAACTTCCCATAAAGAATACTATGAAAGACACTCCGCTATAGAAACCTATTGTTGGTTTTTCCCCCACCAAAATGCTTTATACTATTATCTATCCTTATAGTGCTTGGAGCGGGAGTCAGGCCATTTGGCACAAGCTTATTTCTCCTTCTATTTTTTTTTCTTAAGGAGATTTTTTCTTAATTTTATGCCTTTGGATGATATTTTGAAGCTTAAAGGTTTGAAAATGATTTCTTAATGTTATTTATGTAAGAAGGACTCCAAAACAGTTGCACATCTATTTTTTCTTTATTTTTTTGCTGCTGATATTTGGAATAAGTTGGGTAACCATTTCAGTATAAAATGACCTTTTTCTTCTTCTATTGAGGATTATCTCCATATTTGGAAAATTGATATTTCTGTTGATAAAAAATTTACGTTGGTTTCCACTGATTTTTCTTTGGTACATTTGGGTGGCGATGAATGAAGCTAAGTATAGTAACAATTTGATTGCGGCTTATATTACTGTCAATAACATTTTGGCTCATTTCAAAAAGGCCTGCCATTCCTTATCTTGGCCAGGGGATATTATGCAGTCTAAATTGGGTAAGATGGCCATTTTCAAATGACAACCCCCACCTACGGACTGGGTTGGATTTAATATGGATGGCAGTTGGATCTCCAGCGCGGCTGGCGCGGGTGGTATCCTTCGAAATCATTTTGGGCAGTGTCTTTATTATTTTGCTTCTCAGATTTGTGCTGCCTCTCCTTTGGAGGCCGAAAGTTGGGCTTTTCTTTTAGCTGTTCAGGTTGGGGCTCTTCTTAAATTTACTAAAATCATTTTTGAGATGGATTCATAAACGCTTTTGGAGGAGTTCTACAATATTGCTATGCCTGATAGGATTTGCTTACTAATAAGAATTGAATTCAAGATTATATTCATAGATACAATTTAGTTTTTCATTTGTCTTTCGTTTACAGTGAAGGTAACTCTCCTGCTGATTGGTTAGCTTATTTGGCCAGGAATTCTATTAATGTTAGTTGTGGCACTTTACCGATGCCGCATCTTTGCACCATTCTGAATGGTGATCTGCTTGATTCTCCTTACCTTAGATGTTAATGCCTGGCTTCACAATTGTTCTTTTTTTATGGGAAGGATTAGTGTTTTATCATTCTACGACATTATCCTTTCAATATTATCTTTGGTGCTGGACTTCGTGGGGGATGCATTCAATGTTTTACATTTATACCAGCATCTCATTATTTGGTTTTGGTTATTTTTTTGGATGTAGAATTGGTTAAGGTTTTCTAGATATTGATTAGCTTTTCCTCAGGGGATGTTTTCTTTATTTTACATTTACACCACCATTTCTATATTTAGTTATTGGATTAGCTTTTTGGATATGTATATGGGCTCTGTTGCTGTTAGCTATTTTCTTTTAGGGCGTGTGGTTATGCCGTGGAATTGGCTAAGGTTTTTTGGACTTTCTGGGGAATGCATCACACTTATACCACCATCCCCTTATTTGGATTTGGGCTATTTATGGATTTATAATTGTCTCCTTTGTTTTACAGTTATACCACCATCTTTATATTTAGTTATCTGGCTATGTTTCTGGATTAGCTCTAATGAGTCGATTAGATTTTTTACCGTTGGCAATTTTTTTGTTTGTTCGACTACAACTGCTGGAACCATTATCTCAAGGCTAACTCTTATTTATGGTTTTAATATTTTTTGGCTCAACCTCCTACTGATCTTTGTTATTTTTCTCATGTTGTCAAAGCAATTTGTGAGGCTTGTTTGGATGCAGGTCATCATTTCTAAGGCGTTTATTGCAACGACTTCCAGATGGTGCAACTTTTTCTTTTGCGCAGGAAAGGAGCTGCTTGAAGATTATATATTTTGGGTCACCTATTTTTTGGTTTTGATGTACCTTTTTATTTTTCCTTATTTTTTTTGTGTTG
>NEWO01000964.1:57517-68584 GCA_003013225.1 Phalaenopsis aphrodite
TGACTTCTATTACTCCCCCTTCTCCTCCTAAGGAAGTGCTAAGAGAGGAACCCAATATCATCACTATACTCTCCCCCACAGTTGCTTCCTCTGAGGAGAGGCTGCAAAATCCAATTCAAGAACAACAATTGGATCATGGGATTGAAGGAGAAAAGGTTGCTGACTTGAACCTCCTTATGGGGGAGGATTGGGTTAAGCAGACCTCTAAGAGAAAGAAAAAACAACCCACAGAATCTCAAAGATTATAAAGAGAGGTAGCTTCCATTAGCAATATTTTGAAGCTTGGATCATCTCCTAGACCCTCTAGAGGGAGAACCAGATCAAGATCACAACCTTCACCCCATCTTTATCCTCAAAATGCTTAACTTCTCTTTGGTTTGTCCTTTAAACTCTGGTCACTTTATGTCTTTCAGAAGACTTTTAATTGTTATCCTTAACTTCAGTTGTTATAAGTTGAGAAGGGGTTTCTATGGTATTGGGGTGATGGCAGACTCTTATCAACATTTATATAACTTATATCTAGTAAGATATGGAAGACTGTCTATTCCTTTGTCTTTGATTCACTTCAACAAGTCTCTAGTCAATTTTTTTGGTTTTTTGTGACAGCATGAATAATATGAGAAAGGGTCTATCTGGTCTTTGGATGTTGGTAGATTGCATTTTTGCACTCTCCCAACTTTCTTAAAAGATATGAGAGTCTTTTATTTCCTTCATATGTCTCATGTCAGCAAATCACTGGTCATCTGCTGGATTGTTTGGATAGCAATCCTTGGGCTTTCACTTCCTTCAGATGATTAATTTGATGTGCTGGAACATCAGGGGGATTGCTGCTCAGAAATCTTTGATCAAAATTAAACAGTTGGTTAGGAAGCACACGTTACTGTGTTTTACAATTCCTGTACCTTTGATTCACTGCACTCCTTGCAGATTCAAAAAGCACTTCCCAATTTTCACTTGTAAGTACAATATTAATAACAAAATTTGGTTTTTCCATAGAAGTAACTTGAATGTGCAGATCTTGGAAGACCAGCCTCAATTGCTTCATATCCAACTTATATGAGATTTTCTACATGTTCAGACTACCATCATTTATGTTGGGAGTTCTGCAAATAATAAAGCTCTATTATGGCAACAAATCCAGCTTCTCAATTCCTACATTAATGGACCTTGGATCATTGGTGGAGACTTTAACAACATGGCTAGATTAAATGAAAAATGGGGAGGGAAACCTGTGGACATTACACATATGTTACTATTTAATCAGAATATCAGGAGCAATGCCCTTACTGAACTTCCTCATCAGGACCTCTTGACACTTGAAGAAGGGGAAAACTTTTTAAAAGAATTGATAGATTCCTGGTCAATCAAGCTTGGCTGGATACCAACTTTATGACTACAATTTCCCATCTTCCTTACACATGTTCAGATCATAGGCCTTTATTAATCTCTATATCCCCTAATACTGTTGCTCCATTACCAAGATTTAGATTCCTTAATGTTTAGGTGGAACATCCTGAATTTGTCTCCTTTATTAAGTCTGTTTAGGTACCTGTTTCATCCTTCCCTCCTTCGTTTAAACTATGGCAAACTCAGAGAAAAGTTGTTAATTTGCTAAAAGCCTGGAATTGGAACTGCTTTGGCAACCTTACAGCAAAAGTAGAAGAGGCTGAAGCTGCAGTGAAACAAGCTGAATTTTACATTCAGACGGGACTATCTATTGAATAGAACCTGATATTAGCAAATGCAAATCTTCTTCAAGCTATTCATTGGGAGGAAGAGTTCTATAAGCAGAAGGCTGCCATCAAAAAATTTGTTGATGGGATAGGAATACAAAGTTTTACAATGCTTGTATTAAGCAAAGAAGACATTCCAATACCATCTTGAACATTAAAAACCATAATGGCAATTGGGTCCAGGGAACTGATCTAATTCACAGAAATGTTATTGATCACTTTCATAACCTTTTATCTGAACCCCATGAGGCTACTCTCCTGAACTTTGACTCTGGCTTACTCAATGATAAATTTTCTGATATCCAGAGCCTGGATTTAACATTTATTCCTACAGAGGAAGAAATTTGGAAAGCCTTATGTTCTATTGATGGTGACAAGGTGGTTGGTGTAGATGGTTTTACTTCTACTTTCTACATAAAATCTTGGGAGGTGATTAAGTTTGATGTTGTGGAGGCTGTCCAGGCTTTCTTCAGAGGGGAGGATATGCCACATTATTTTGCTCAATCCACCATTATTCTAATCACAAAGGGAGACCAAAAATCTAATTGGGATCATATTAGACCCATATCTCTCACTGTTGTGCTGTCTAAACTTATTAGCAAGCTTTTGGTATTTAGATTAAAACCACATTTATCTTGGATGATCTCTCCTAATCAGTGAGCTTTTGTTATAGGTAGACAAATTACTGATAATGTGTTACTTACACAGGAACTCTTGCTGGATATTGACAAGCCTTGCAGAGGGGGTAATCTTATATATAAGCTAGATATCTCTAAAGCTTATGACACTATCAATTGGAATTTTATCTTGTAGGTTCTTAAAGCTAAGGGGTTTCAAAATTCCTTCTGCCAAATCATCCAAAGGTGGCTTAGCAATAATTATTATACTTTTCTTATTAATGGTATTTCTCAAGGGCAGTTCCAAGCTACTAGGGGAATTAAACAAGGGGAACCTCTTTCTCCTTACATCTTCGTTTTGGCTATGGATTACTTATCTAGGCTTCTTAACCATCATTTTTTTGAAAGGGGACATCTCAGATTTTCTAATAAAGCAAATTTTTCCACAAGTCCTCTATGTTATGCTGATGACTTCATACTGTTTTCTAAAGCCTCAAAACCAGCAGTGAAGAAGGTGGTTAATCTGCTGAACTTGTTCTAACAAATCTCTGGTCTCTCTCTGAACTCAAAGAAATGCCAACTTATTTTTAGCAATAAGCTACATCCTGCTATCAAAAATTGGATTAAAGACTTCACCGGCTTTAAATCTACTACTAACCCCTTGGTTTATCTTGAGGTACAGTTAATTAAAGGAAGGAAGAAGCACACTCAATTTGATGAGGTGGTTTCTAAAATCTCCTAACAAATCTCTTGTTGGACTAATTGATTTTTGTCTCTGGGGGGAAGATTAACCTTAATTAAAAGTATCCTAGTTTCTTACCCTATGTATATTTTGCAAATGCTGAAAATGAAAAGAGGTACACAGAGAACTTTAGAGGTGATGTTGAATAAATTCTTATGGAAAGGCAATCACAAACATGCTCACTGGTTTAGTTGGGAGAAGCTTTGTCTGCCTCTAGCTGCAGGGCGGCTTGACATGAAGTCATTCTAAAAGCTTCATGAAATCTTCTATTGTAAACTTTGGATTAAATTTAGAGAACAAAAATCTTTGTGGGCTAACTATATGAAGTTAAAATATTGCAAGCACTCCCACCCATCAATTACCTGCAGAAAAATTGGGGATTCTAGAATCTGGACCGAGCTCTTGCATATTAGGTGTGTGGCTGAAGACCTTTTTATCTGGGATGTGGGGGAAGGTAAAGTTCATTTTTGGTTAGATAATTGGCTTCTAGAAGGTAAATTGGAACCATCAACCTCTCTGGACTCAACTATCAACACCCCTATTCATCTTTGCTAGAATAATCATCTTTGGAATAGAGACATGTTGGCTTCTATGGTGAATCATGAATAAGTGTTTCAAATTCTTAAAGTCCCAATTACTCCGCTAAAACCAGATAGAATTGTGACTAAAAATCCTCCCCATACTTCTTTTACCAAATTTGCATACTCCCAATTAAACAATTGGCACCATAAGGAGTGGGGTAATGCCATGTGGGTGAAATACCTAAGCCTCTCTATGTCCTACTTCACCTGGAGATGTTTTCATAATATTATTCCCAATGATGATATACTCAAACTCAAGGGTCTAAAAGGACCTTCAAGATGTTCTTTCTGTTGCCAACAAAAGGAATCTTTAAATTACGTGTTTTTTTCTTATCTTATTGCTCAAGGTGTTTGGACACAGGTAGCTACTAAGCTTAGTTTCCTTTCCCAGTTATTGAATTTTGGTAACTTCATTGACTGCTGGAAAGTTTGGAGAGGGAACCATGCTGAATTGATCCCTTTTTTACTACATTGTTCATTTGGATGGCAATGAATAACAGTAGATATGAGGGGATAATCCAAAGTACTACACAAATTGCTACCAACTGCTTGACATATACTCTTAAGATAATCAATATCATGGGGTATAAGATTAAAATTTCTAGATGTTCCCAAATCCTCAATACCCATGTTTCTGCTGCCAGACCAAAATTTCAGCTGTTCCATTGTAGGAAACATTCTTATCCTTGGATCAAAATTAACACTGATAGGAGTTAAAGAAGTCACACTGTTGGATGAGGAGGGATTTTCAGAAATAGTTCTGGGGATTTCCTGTTGTGTTTCCAATCTCCCACTGTTGCTATTAATGCTTTGCAGGCTGAAGCCTTTGCTGTGGTTTGGGCCCTTTAAACAACTGTTGTTATGGGATGGAACCTACTAATTGTGGAAATGGACTCATTATGGTTTTTCCAACTTTTAAAAGATAACAACTCCCCACCTTGGTTCTTCTACATGCTGTTAAGAAAATCACTCACCTGACGTTGAATCATAACCTTCAAATTATCTAGAAACATATTTTCATGGAAGGTAACAGATGTGCTAATTGGCTTGCACATCAAGGAGCATTGTCTTTGTTGCCAAAAGTTTATATTACCCCTCCTGTGGAGTTGGCTTGGTTAATTAGGGCAAATCTCTTTGATCTACCTTATATTAGAAGGGGAATGTCCACTGATGTTGATTCTAACCACCCTATCTAGAGAGGATTCTCGTTTCCTATGACCTACTATTTTGTTATGTTTCATTCCCTTCTTCTCTTTAGCCCTATTGTTTGGGGATAGGTTTTCTTGATAAGTCATATTGCATTTTGTTTTCTCTTGGGAGGCCTTGCCCTCCCCTTTTTTAGGTAATCCTTGGTTTTGTCTGTGAACCAAGCCAGATATTGCTTTGTAACCTTATCATTTTAACATGTAGGGAGTCTCTATCACTCCTTTTTTAATATATATATATATATATATATAATAAAGTAGCATTTTGCGGCTCCATGTGCGTTAAATAAAATACGAGTTGTAGTAAAGGGGAGGGAGAGAAGATCCCCACTAAAAAACCAAAAAAAAAAACAAGAAAATCCTAGGGTTTCCTCTCCCCAGATTATAACTCCACGCAAAAAACAAAAAAAAACTCCAAAATACAAGTGTTCCAACCAAAGTGTATACCAATCAAAAGATGTATACTCCATATAGACAATTAAAAGAAAGGAAAACAAAAAAAAAAGTGCAAAGGGAGTTGTAAAGCTAAAAAACCTCATCCAAACAGCTGGGTGTAGAAGAAACCAAAAAGAAACTACAAACAGTACATCAATATAGTAAGATTCGAAAAACTCATGATAACCTCAGCGCTGAAACCAAGTAACAAAATCAGTGAGAGCCTTAAAGTATGTAACCACTGAGAAACTGTGCGAAAACAGCAAACAAAAAAGTCATAGAAGTAGAAGATCAAGCTCTAATGTATGAGGAATCCAATTTATCCCCAAGCAGGAATTGCCTTAGCATATAAGTGGGGTGGAGGCCAACAAAGATCTTTGCAAGGCCTATTTTAGATAAATAATTAGCTGGGGCATTGCCATCCCTATGTATGAAGGAAAAATGAACCTACAAAGAATGGGTGGATAACAGATGCCATATACGGTTAAACAGGCAAAGTAAATTCCATTAGGGAGTGGTGCTCCTAGTAAGCACATTAGAAATACACATTGATTCAGTTTCAATGATCAGGTAGGTGAAATTATAAATCACATCAATCTGAACAGCAAAAAGAACAGCCCACCATTTAGCTTCAATGGGGCTTTGAGCATAAAAAGGAGAGGAAAAATAACAAATTAAGTTTTTAGAAGAATTTCTGAAAACACTACCGCATCAGTAGAATTAGGAGTCCAACTGCCATCAATATTGAGCTTGACCCAACCATGTGTAAGGGGTTTCCATCTATCATGTAGAGGCCTTCCACCCATACCCTTAGTCATAGCACAACTAGTTAATGAGTTTCCAAAAATACACAACTTTAAAAAAATAAAGAAAATGTAGGAGACAATGAGGGAAGGATGGGTGGGGGAATTGACATGATTATCCCCATTTCTGGCTAACCATAAGAACCATAAAACCACTAAAGGGAATGAGACAAGGTTCTTATTGAATTTATGTGAAGCTTTCCAAGCATCCAATATGCCTTCCAAAGCACAAGTATGCGGCCATTTAACTTGAAAGAAATTCCCAATCATCTGCCAGACAATGTAGGAAAGGGAACATTCAAAGAAGAGATTTCTGATAGACTCTTCGCCAAAACTACATAAATAACACCTAGAAGCCAATCTCAACCCCTTTAATTTTAAAATATCATCAAGAGGAAGCAAAGAGAGAAAAAAACCTCCATAAAAAGAAAGAAATAGAAGGGGACATATAACCATGCCAAAGCAAATGACTCATTTCCAATTTTCAAAGCTATGGAGATTATAATAAAGCATTTTAGAAATGGACGCATTAGCAGTGAATTTCTAGAAAGTCTTATTAGGGCATAAGAGAATTTTAGCAATAGGATCAACATTTTCACCCAACAGCTCATTTAATTTGATCATGTCCCAATGGCCATTAATCCAGAAATCAGAGACCAACATTTCACTTAACAAATTTGAATCCCCATCATGAAGGTTAGACATCCCCCATTATTCATGCCAAAAGGATATCTTTTCCTCATGAATGTCCTAGAAAATTAAATGATTAGCCGTGGTTCTAGCCTTTAAAATGGCTTTCCAGTTTTTAGAGTCCCCAACTTTCCATTTAACTGAGGATGGGTGATGGTGAGAGCAGTACTTATGATACAAAAATTGAGCCCAAAGGGAAGATCCAAGTCTAAATTTGAACCACAACTTACACATATTAATATCAATAATTTGTTGTAAATTTTTGAAACCCAAAACTCCCGAGAGACGAGGCTTGCACATTTTATGCCAATTTGTCCACATTTTAGAGATTCCCTCACTAGACCAAAAAAAATTATTAAAAATGTGCTCCAAGTCTTTCTGTGTACTCTTTTTCATAGAGAGAACTTGTATAATATATAAAGGAATGGATTGAAGTACACTTTGCAACAAATTTAATCTCCCCCTAAAGGAGAGAAAGACATTCCTCTAATCATGAATTCTAGATTTAATTTTATCCACAACAACATCAAATTGTGTTTGTTTCCTTCTACCTCGAAGGAGGTTAACAACAAAACAAATTAAAGGAAGAGAAGCTTTAGAAAAATCAGTATTTGATTATGCTAATGAATAAGGTGAGAAAAATAATTTATGCTAAATGAATGACTAACAAATTTGATTTATGCCTGTATTGCACATGAGGATGTTTTTCATGCATGCTAGTAATAAGGCGAGAAAAATAATCAAAAGCCACGATGAAAATCGTAGGAGAGAGGAGGTCTCCTTGTTCAATGCCACTCTGAGCAGAAAAGAAGCCATATGACTTTCCATTAATTAAGACACTATAAAAGTTATTTTACAACCAGCATTTAATCAAAGTGCAGAACTTAGTGTCAAAGCCTCTAGCTTTCAAAATGCTTAGAATAAATTCCTAATTAATTGTATCAAAAGCATTTTTTAGATCAAGCTTGAGAATTAAATTACCACCTCTACACTTCCTATCAAGATCTTCTACCAATTCATTTGCAAGGAGGATATTATCACAAATCTCTCTCCCATGAATCAAAGCTGATTGTTGGGGAGAGATGAGTTTAGAAATATGAGGTTGAAGTTGAATGACTATCAAATCGTCGATAACTTTGCAGATTACTGAAGTAAGTGATATAGGTCTAAAACTATACCAACTTGTTTTTACATTAGCTTTTGGGATAAGCACAATTAAAGAAGAAGAGATGAACTTCCCTGGGGTATTACCCAATAAAAAGATTTGAATAGCAGCAACGATCTCTTTATGGATTATATCCCAGTAGTGTATATAAAAGCACGAAGTAAATCCATTAGGGCTTGGAGCTTTATTAGCATTAATATCCTTAAGAACAATGAAGATCTATTGTTCAGTAGGAACGTCAACAAGGGACAAGCCAGCCACGTAATCCCTATCTTTGTTAAAAAAAATTACAATTTATAAGTGTGACATGTTGTTTAGAAGTAAACAAATCAGTAAAATATTGAACAACATTATTACTAATATCCCCTTCATCAGTAATGAGGTTGACATTAGGATTTTTTATCTTCATGATGGAATTAATATTTCTTCTATATTCAATAGAGGCATGAAAGTACTTGGTGTTATGATAGCCACCCTTGAAAAGTATATCATTTGCTTTTTGTTGTAGGAAATGTTCCTACATGGTAATTGCATCAATTAAAATGAAAAGCTACCTCATTGACCAGCTAAGGATCAGAGATAACCATAGATTCAAGGGCATCAACCTCAGCTTGAACTTCAAGAACTTTCTTATGAACACTGTCAAAAACTTGGGAATTCCACCTTCTCAGGGCTATAACAACTTTTTTATGAAGTTGCCAAAGAATATACCAATGGACTCCTACGTCCTCAAAACTCCAATTCTATTGAACAGTGCTAAAAAAAGTGTTATGAGTAGTCCAAACATTAAAAAATTGAAATGATAATGTTGATTTTTATCATTGAAAGCCAAAGTGAGCAAGATAGGATTACGATAAGAAGAAGAAAAATTCAAATGCCACACCCTGTTAAAATGAACATAATTAGAGAAGTGATGGTTACCAAAAAACCTATCCAACCATTAAGACAAAGTACCTCTTCTCCAAGTATATGGAGTGCCAGTGAAACCCAGATGAAAGAGCCCTGCATCATAAATTTTGTCACAGAAACGATTGATAAGTTGAGTATCACATTTACCTCCTCCCCTCCTTTCATCTGGTTTCATAATCATGTTAAAATCACCACCAACCAACCAATTCTCATTAATAATGTCTCCCATGTGAACAAGTTGGTCCCAAATCTTAATTTTTTCCTGACATGTGGAGGTAGCATAATTAAAGGTGGCCCAACCATGATACTCCTCCAAAAGATAATTGAGAAGAATAAATTGGTCATCATCTTGAATGATATTGATGTTGAAAATGGGTTTCCAGAAAAGCCATATCTTGTTATTTTTGTTGCAAAAAGTATTGTAATTTTTAAATTGCTTGCGAATTCTATCCTTACTAGTAGTAGCCATATGCTCAAAAATACAAAAAAAAATAAAGTTTATGGACCCTGCAGAGATATTTTAAGCTATTAAGGGAGGAAGGGTCCGCCACTCCCCTAATATTCCAGCACATCACATTAAACATTATGTCGCAGGCCAACCCTTCTAGAGGATCTAGAAGGACTACCAACATGAATTTTATCCCCATCAGAGTAATAGGTACCTACTTGTTGATTATTGCTTTGATTCAATTGTGAGAGCTCATTTTTTCTTTTATTTCTATTTCTCTATGATTTCTAGACTAGCCATTCCTGTTCTAAATTTTTAACCACCTCCTGTATCAAATCAAGAGAAATAGGTTCAGCAAGAACATAACCATTATCATTGAGAGTTACCAAAGTAGGTTGTAGGGAAGGTGGTAAATGTCCATCCACACCAGCATTTGGTGCCCGAGAGCTCGAAATAGATTCCTGCAGAGCTAAATTAGAATGCGAATTAGGGATATCAAGTAAGGGATAATCTAAGTTAGCTATAGGTTCAAATGATAGATTAAGTTTTTCAGTGGGAAGATTATCATTAGTAATATCATTAGAACCCCTCTCCATATCCAAGATTAAAATAACGTTTGCATCCTGCAAACTAATATCAGGTAAGCCAACATTTGGATGAGGTAATACAATTTCAGAAGTTGGTGGGATAGATTAAGAGGATAATTGGTTTGCTAGGGGATCATCACTAGCAAAAGGAACATCAATATTATCCTTCTCATGAGCACCGTTTCCAGGAACATTGGTATTAGCTCTTAAGAGGATAACAAGCAGTGTATGTTTTCAGGGACATCACTATTAGCTTTTTTCAAAACCAAGGGAAAATGAGCAGTGTCAGTTTTCCTAGGAGCATCCCTCAAATATGGATTAAGATGATAGAAATGAGCTGATGAATGTCCAAACATTATGTAGTGAGGACAGTAGTAGTGATGTCATTTGATTTCAACAGGTTGCCAGTAACCTTGATGCTAAGACCCTATCCAATT
Source organism: Phalaenopsis aphrodite (assembly GCA_003013225.1). NCBI lineage: Eukaryota > Viridiplantae > Streptophyta > Magnoliopsida > Asparagales > Orchidaceae > Phalaenopsis > Phalaenopsis aphrodite. Next base: position 67,870 of record NEWO01000964.1, read on the forward strand.
TCCATCGCAAAATGGTTGAGTGATGTCACGTTCAACTAAAACCATGGCCTCAGAAGGTCTAGTGAGAGTGAAAATAGGATTATTCATTTGCAGTGGTTTACCATAGGCAACAGTGAGAGGGAATAAAATTTTGTGATTAAAAAAATGAATTTTTAGACCAAGGAAACATATCCAAATAGGCAATATAGGAGGTTCTGTTTTTGGATGAAAAGCCACGGTCCATTTCAAAATCTTCATGTAACTGTCTTCGATACGAATCATTCTCCAGAAAAAAATAAGTGTTTAGTCTTTATCATTCGAAAGTTGTATCAATATATATTGACCATCCAAAAAAGCAAACTTCCAAGAGCCTTTAAGTTTCATAAGTTCAAATTCTTTTCTAATAAACTCAAGTTTAGGATGATCATATCAAAACTTACCAACAAGTGCAAGTCGACAAGAATATTAGAAGCACATCTGTCAAGTAAAGAGTAAATTTCCCATTCTTCTTTGCAATAGGCTTAAGAAGGTTGTAATCACCACCAACATTCAAAGTATCATGGAATGCTTGAGGGAAGAGATGTAAGAATGAAGAATCAGAAGTCCCCCCATCGGCCATAGTGGCAGAAAAACTTCTATGCGGAGGGATCATTACTAGAGCAAATAAAGAAAAGAAGAACAGACCAGAGAAAAACAGGAAAGAGCTCACCCAAGCAAGCAGTCGGAGGGGACTCCA
>NEWO01000964.1:108950-125018 GCA_003013225.1 Phalaenopsis aphrodite
TAAAAATAAAAGTCTCACACATCACAATGTCTGAAAAAGTACACAAACATACATGTCTCAAGTCTAAAACATGAAAACACATCACATCACAATTCACACTTAAACATAAAAGTACAACCCAACACACAGATGCAAATGTAGCAAGCCCAGACCATAGTTCATATCATATTACAATCATAAAATAAATCTCTTAGCTCTTCTCTTCATCCTCCCAATCACCACTATCCCAAACTTTTACAGGCACACAATCAGGGAATCTAGAATATGAAGGAAATTGCACTCCTTGGTTACCCCTAATGAGGCTCTCCATAAATGAGTGAAATTTCTCTTCATAATAACTTTTTCTCCTATTATACCTATCAGTATGCTTTGAAAAGGCTCTAAATTTTCTACCCTATCAGCGGTAAATTAATATTATCCATCATCCTCTATAATAATTGACCTCAGGTCTCAGTAGACTCACTTCAAGATGCAGAAGCACATGAGGTAGACGGTCTGAAGGTAGAAGCAGCAGACGTCTCCATTCTATAGCTCCGAGAAAATCCTCCTCTCCAGCTAAAAATTAAATGCTTGGAATAAGTCTTCACATTCACCTTAGTGATGGGCTTTAGAGGTAATAACACTTCCTCCCAGCTATCATATTTAACTCCAGCCTGCTCACACAAAGAAAATATCAAGAAAGAAAATCTCAGACCTGCAGTTGTAACAGTTGTAGCAGAACTGATGATAGCCTCACAGATCAAAGCTCCAATGTTGATGAGCTTTCCCTTTTGAATACAATAGTTCAATGTCTCTCTTTCTCTGGTCACTTCACTTAGATGATTGGTCGGAAGCAGATGAGCATAAATAAAATAGTGTCAGGCCTTTGAAGGTGCACATAACTTTGAAGTTGGGAAATTTACTCTCCTCTCATTAGTGAATTTCCAAATTCCTCTCCCAATAGTCAAGTAAGAGATAATCTCATCTAACTCTGCTTCAGTAGGGCTATAATTTGCATTAAAGCATAACATATCTGGTGGTAAATGGTAAAACGAGTTGATTACCTCTGGCAAAAAAGGTACCAACTTTCCTTGAACCATAAGTCGATTGTATTCAACTTCAGGGAGATTTGCATAGAACTCCCTCACAAATGAAATAACTGTCATAACAGAGAAACAACAGAATTGTTCCCACCATCGATGAATAATTAAATCTTCCATGTCTTTACTCGGATTTCTAAAACATAGCTCTTGAATCAGTTTGTGTGATTGCAACGCATCACTATACCGATCTTGAGCTTTTGAACTAACAAATGTACTCGAATCGAAAGGGGCTTTGCCTTTGCTCCTCTTCATTCTTGGTGTCATTCTACAAATTTGATAAATTCTAACAATAACTTCAAAAATCAAGCCTAAACCTATAAACTAAACTTCCAAAAGCTTAAACTACACTTCCTATGCATATTCCATAGATTTTTCCTCATTTTCACCATGAATAGAAAATTTTTGAATTCTTCCAAATGTACTCAAAATACATGGTGAAAATCCAAAATTTTTGCATAGAAGTAAAGCTCTTACCTTAAGAAATCTGTATTTAGCAAATTTTTCTTGATTCCACCATAAAATATCCACTTAATGGTTTCCCTAGTTCTCCAAAATTGCATTTTTGAGAGGTTGAAGGTAACGGGGATAAAAATGGCAATTTTTTGCTAAAATTTTCACTTTTAACCATTTGCGAACCGATTTTTGTGAACTGGCACTTAAGCGAGGGTAAGTGGTGATTAGGCACTTGCATCTCGTGTTTGCTCGCACTTAAGCATGAGATGTGGCACTTAGGCGCCAGTGCACGATTTTCAAAAATTTTAAATTACAATAAAATGCAATATTTTCCTAAGAAAACCACCCCTAAATGGTCTCATAGCACTTAAATGACTATTTTCAACATCTTGTAACTCTCCTTTATCTCAAAATTTTTTTTAATAACTATTTAAATTTGAGGCTAAAACAACACAAAATTTTACACAAACAAACTTATATTAATTCACAAATGAGTACAAATACATTTAAACACTTAGTTCTCATGCCAAATAGTCTTGGATAAGAAAATTTTGTTAAATACAAACACTTCACAATTTTTTATAATTAAAAACCTAAGTAACACAAACACTAAAAGCAAGTCTTAAACACTAAAACACTTAAAGACAACGTCTTTAAACACACAAAAACATAACTTTAAATGTAGAACTTAATTTCATTATTCATTAGAAGGAACAAATTCAGGTCTTTCATTAATCTCTCTTGGGGCAATTGGAATATAAAGTTGATAAAACGGACGGTGGTGACGTGCTCCGATGCAATCTTTTTCAATCCACTTTTCTTAAGAAACATCTCCTTATCTACTTCCTCTATATAACTAGTGTGGCTAAATTGCATTTTCAATTGCCATCTAATATGCTCAAGATGTGCATGAATCTCCAATACCTTAGTCTCCAGTATAGACATGGTATTTTTAATTTTGTTGATCTTCTCTGATATCCCTTCAATACTAACAGCTAAGAAATAATTATACATCTCTTGTGCATTTTGACTAATGAATTTCTTCCTCAGGGTCTTCTCCTTCTTCTTCAAATCCATCTCCCATGAAGACATCATCTTATACTCTATCTCTCTCTTAGACTTTAGGGCTAAAAATGATCTCGGGTGAAATTCCTTCACTAAACCCTTCTATTTATAGACCTAAATCTTTCCAATAACTCCTAGACACGTTTAAAAACTACCTTGACACGTTTTTGCTAATTTCTAAGCAATTTTCCCTTCTAGAATATTACTTTTGTACATTTTTTTAAACTGTCGCACTGAAGCGCTGGATTTGGCGTTTAAGCGCTAGGGCACATTTTTGCACTAGTCAACTTAACGTCTAAATTGTCATTTTAACATGTCTAGATCACTAANTTGTCATTTTAACATGTCTAGATCACTAAATAAAGTCTTAAAATCAATGCTAATACATAATAGTCTAAAAAATACTACCCCAAGTTTTCTTAATCACACATAAAATAACAATCAAAATAAATACACACTGATAACTATGGGTTGCCTCCCACAGAGCGCTTGGTTTTACTTCGTCAGCCCGACGTAACCAGTGCTTACTCTGGTTGACCCAACATCATTCCATCATTAAACTTATTTTGTTCCCCTATAAAATAAGGTTTCAGTCTATGTCCATTAACTTTAAATATTTTCTCAGACTTAGGATCTTTAATATCCACAACTCTATAAGGATAAACTTTAATCACAATAAATAGGCTCATCCACCTGGACTTAAGTTTGCCTGGAAATAATCTTAACCCTGACTTATATAGCAAAACTTGTTGCCCTGGCTGAAAATTTTTAGTGAGAATCCTTTGATCATGCCACATCTTCATCTTTTCCTTATAAATTTAGGCACTTTAATAAGACTCATTCCTTATCTCTTGAAGCTCATTTAATTGTAACAATCCTTTCTCACCAATATAATTAAACTCTTTAATTGCCCAATATGTCTTATGCTCAAGTACAACTGGTAAGTGACAAGCTTTCCTAAATATTAGCCTATATGGGGACATTTCTATAGGAGTTCTGTATGCAGTCCTATAAGCCCACAAAGCATGGTCAAGTTTGACTGACCAATCCATTTTTGTTGGATTCACAGGATTTTCCATAATTCTTTTATATTCCTAATACGATAATTCAGCCATACCACATGTCTGAGGATGATAATTAGTAGCAATCCTATGATTTATATGATATTTCTTTAATAATTTCTCCATTATGACATTTCTGAAATGACTTCCCCCATCAGTAATGATAACTCATGGCATCCCAAATCTACAAAATATATTTTTTCTCAAAAAATTTGCAACACTTTGAGCATAGGTAAAGCAACAACTTCTATCTATTTGGATACATAGTCCATTACAAACATAATATATAAATTTCTGAATGATGGTATAAATGGTCCCATGAATCCCCAAACATCAAATATTTCAACTTCTAGCATATAATTGATGGGTACCTCATTTCTTCTAGAAACATTGCTTACTCTTTAACATCTATCACAATTTTTGATATAAGCATTAAAATCTCTAAAAATTGTAGGCCAATAAAATCTAGATTGTAAAATTTTGTATGATGTTTTATCAACACCAAAATGTCCCCCAAAATCAGAATTATGACATTTTTTGATAATCTTACAAGTTTCTTCTAATGGTACACATTTTCAAATAATCAAATCCTTTCTTTGTTTATATAAAAATGGGTCATCCCAAAAATAATTCTTAGCTTCAGAAATAAATTTCCTCTTCTGTTGGTATGTCATTCCATAGGATATAATATCACTAACAATAAATTTCACAATGTCGGCATACCACGAAACACACCACTCATTAATAGTGAACAATTTTTCATCTGGAAAATGTTCATTAATTTCATTTTCAAAACAGAGTGGTTTTTTTCTAATTCAAGCCTGGACAAATGATTAGCAATTTGATTTTCAATTCCCTTTTGATCTATAATTACAAAATCAAATTCTTGTAAAATAAAAATCCATCTTATAAGTCTAGGTTTAACATCCATCTTTTTTATTAAATACTTAATAGCAGAATGATCTGTATGCACTACACAATGAGTTCAAATTAAATATGATCTAAATTTATCAAAAGCATATACTATTGCTTATAACTCTTTTTCAGTTGTTGTATAATGAATTTGAGTTTCAATAAGAGTTTTACTAGCATAGTAAATAACTTTGAAATTTTTATCATATATATGCCTAAATTAGCTCCAATAGCATAATCATTAGCATCACACATTAATTCAAAAGGTTAATCCCAGTTTGGTGAAACTATAATTGGTGTAATGATTAGTTTTTCTTTTAATAACTTAAAAGCTTTTAGGCATTCCTCATCAAAATTAAAAATTGCATCTTTCTCTAGTAACTGACATAAAGACTTAGCAATCTTTGAAAAGTCTTTAATATATCGCCTGTAGAATCCAGCATGTCCTAAAAACTCATAATTTCCCTTACATTTGTTGGATAAGGTAAATTAGCGATCACTTGAATTTTAGCAGGATCTACTTCCATACCATTTTATAATATTTGATGTCCTAATACAAATCCTCGTGCTACCATAAATTGGCATTTTTCTTTGTTAAGGACTAAATTTTTTTCTTCACAACGCTTAAGAACTTTGGATAAATGTTCTAAACATGAGGAAAATGAAGTTCCAAACACTAAAATATCATCCATGAATACTTCAATCCATTTTTCTATTAAATCACAAAAAATTGTCATCATACATCTTTAAAATGTAGCAGGGGCATTACATAAACCTAAGAGCATTCTTATAAAAGCAACAGTCCCATAAGGACTAGTAAATGTTGTTTTCTCTTGATCCTCATGAGATATTTGAATTTGGTGATAAGCTGTATATCCATCCAGAAAAAAAATGTATTTTTGCCCAACTAGTCTATCCAACATTTGATCTAGAAAGGGTAACGGAAAATGATCTTTTCTAGTGGAAAGATTTAATTTTCTATAATCAATGCATATTTGCCACCTTGTAACTTGCCTAGTAGATATTAACTCATTATGTTCATTTACAGTTACAATTACTCCTCCTTTCTTAGGAACGCAATGAATTGGACTAACCCATGCAATATATGAAGTAGGGTAGATAATTTTAGCATCTAACCACTTTAAAATTTCTTTCTTTACAACTTCTTTCATAATAAGATTCAATCTCCTTTTCGGATCGGTCCTTGGTTTGCAGCTCTCTTCCATATGAATTCTATGCATACAAATTGAATGACTGATTCTTTTAGCATCAGCAATTGTCCATCTAAAGGCTTTCTTAAAATTTTTCAGAATTTTTGTTAACCTTTCTTCTTCTTTCATTATTAATTTTGAGGAAATTATAACTGGTAAAGCAGAGGAATCTCCTAAAAAGGCATATTTTAAATGATCAAGAAGTAACTTCAACTCTAGTTCTGGAGGTTTTTCAATAGATGGACATAATGATTTATCTTTGTCTATTGTGTCCAAAACTTCAAAACTTTCTCGAACATAGTTTGAATTTTCCTTGAAAAGATCTTCACATTGATTTAATTTCTCTTCTTGCTCCTGTTTCAAATCTTTTTCCTTAGATTTTTCTTCATAAGTAGTTCTAAAATGACATTCACTTAGATATCTTATAACATCCATCTTATAGCATTCCTTATCTTTACTTTTTGTAGGGTATTTCATTGATTTTGAAATATTAAAAGTAATAGTTTGATCATTAATGTGCATTGCTACTTCCCCTTTCTACGCATCTATCATTGCTCTTCCTCTGACTAGGAAAGGTCTCCCCAAAAGGATAAGTACCTCTTTATCTTCCTCCATATCTAGCACAATGAAATCAACAGGAAAGATAAATTGATCTACTTTCACTAGGACATCTTCTATAACTCCAAGTATGCTATCGAATGATCTGCTAACTGCAAAGTTACAATAGTATGGGTTATTTCTCCTAATCTCAATCTTTGAAATATTAATAATGGCATAAGGTTAATGCTTGCACGTAAATCAGATAAATCTTTCCCACAAAATTTGCCTCCTATTGCACATGGAATTGTAAGGCAACCAGGATCTTTAAGCTTTTCAAGAAGCTTCTTTTGAATTATCTTACTGCACTCCTCACTGAGTGTAACAGTCTCATTATCTTCAAACTTAATTTTTCTGTTGAGAATATCCTTCATAAACTTTACATAGCTCAACATATGTTCTAAGGCTTCAGCAAATCGAATATTAATTGTAGGCTTCTTAAATATTTTTGCAGAAATTTTGAAAAATGCTTATCAAACTTCTACTGATGAAGTCTCTGAGGAAATGGAGGTGGTGGTTTTTCCAAATAAATTTTTAATGGAGAAATAGGTCTCTCATAATCTTTTGGAGTGTCCACTTTTGATTCTTCAATTTCTTATCTCTCTACTTCAATTTCTTTTTGAACCTGACTTTCCAACTCTCTTCTGTTTCTAAGTTGAACGACTTTTACTTGTTCTTTATTTTGGTCTTTTGGATTTTATTTAGTAATATTATGAAGTGTTCCTTGGGATCTATTACTTAATGAATTTGTTATTTTCCCAAGTTCATTCTCAATATTTCTAATTGTAGCTCATTGTCTTTGTAATTGATTTCTCATTTGTAACACGACTTCTTTTATAGACAACTTTTTCTCTTTAAAATTTGTATTAGTGTTGAAACCTGTATGATAAGTAGATCTATAATTATTATTCCCTTAGTTGTTCTAGTTTCCCAATGTGTTTCCTTGGTTGTTCCCCCATTGCTGATTACTACCACCCGAATTGTTATTCCAGTTAAAGTTGGGATGGTTCTTCCAACCTGGGTTATAATAAAAGTTTCTAATGATGCTTGAGAATCTACCATTTGGCCTAATGAATTATCTTCAATCATGAAAATTGGTTGAGAAAAATTCATTCCAAATTGGTCTAACTTTCTTGAAATTGCAGTAACTTGATTTGCTAACATGGTAAATGCATCAGTTTCATGAATATTGGATACTTTCTTAGGATTTACCCTCTTAAAAGGCCATTAAAAATTATTGGTAGACATTTCTTCAATTAAAGCATAGGCGTCATGAAATGGTTTTGACATCAATGAACCACCAATAGCGGCATCGATAATTGATTTAAGAGATCCAACTAATCAGTTATAAAAAGTTGAATTATTAACCAATCTGGTATTGCATGGTGTGGACACTTTCTTAAGAGTTCTTTAAATCTCTCCCATGCTTCATAAATAGATTCCCATTCAAACTAATTAGAAGATGTAATATCATTTCTAAGCTTTGCAGTTTTTTTTGATGAAAATATGTAGCAAGGAATTTTTGTGCCAAATCACCCCACATTCTGATAGATCCAGGTACTAATAAATTCAACCACATCTTAGCTTTATCCCTTCGTGAGAAAGGAAATAACCTAAGTCTTACGGCATACTACAATGAAGTTCATCTACAGTAAGGTTAGCATAATCTCTTAAAGGTCTAAACTCTTGATGAATTTCAGTATTTTGATTATTTTGGTCTACCATTTATGTAATTTTTTTAGATTTTTCAAAATTTATAATTTTTTTTTTATTTTTCTAATTTTTCTAATAGTTCTTTCTAATTCAGAATCGTAGGACACTAGTCCTTCAGAATCTTAATTACGCATACACTAACATATAATAAAATAAATTTAAACAAAATAAAATAAGATAAGATAACTTAAAGTTCAAATAAAACTTTCAAAAAATAGAAATTTGCTTTTAAAATCAAATTCTCTAGGGCAACTATGTCAAAAGCTTGATCCCTGATACTGTTAATATGCACAGTACAATAATTATTTAGATTATATTTCACTTATATTTCCTTACTTTGCAACAAAACCAAAAACTTGATCCTGAAGAAAACTAAGAATTTAAATTTTAATTTATATTTATTGGGATACTACGCAAGTATACGTATCATTATCAAGTAATATAGGACTTTTTATTAAGACTTGAATTTTGAAACCCATAGGGAGAATACGCAATATGCACTATTACACATCAAACTTTCTATTTTTAATAAAAAGATAATTATTTAAACTAAAGATGATTTTTGTAGTAATGAAAATTTAAATATCTTTGATATTTTCAATATTTTGATAGAACAATAACAATTTAAAAAGATAACTAGAGTTTTTGTAGATGAAAAGCATTAAATATGAAAATATCTTTCTATTTGTTATGAATCAATAATAAGTATAGGAATTCTATTGCGGAAGTATGCAAATTGTGCTGTGCCAAATAGGAGCAATAATATTCTTTACCCATACAAGACATGCTATAAAGAACATTGATTAATTTAAAGTTTGAATAGTTCTGAAGACCGGCTAGGCAAGGAAGATACTAGCGCTCACTTTAGAGTTCCCTCGATTCCCTCCACCTGGGGGCTAACATTCAGAACCTAAAATAATAAACCAAGTTGGGGGCCTTAACCTATCATTTTAAAGTCCTCTAACTCTACACCCATCAATGAATATTTCTCTATTTATTTTCACTCAATCATATGAACTACAATCTCATTCATACAACCTCATGTGATTCTTTTCAATTGTTGACTGAGACAATACCAGCCCGGTTCTTACATATTCTCACAACAAATTTTAACATCTGGATTGGCCAAAACAATTATTAAATGAAGTGCATGGATTTAAATCATCACAACTTCTTCCATCATTGAAGATGAATACTTTCCACAACTGCCGTCCAAAACTTAATTACTTATAATTTTAAGAAGAAAGATAAAGAAAATTACTCAGAATCCATGAAAAAGACAAAACCACACTTTAGTTTAAAAGAAGAAATCTTTGTCAAACCAACAACTAGTCTCAACTAAAACTAAAAGTAGTCTCAAAACAGAAAAATAAAAACTTATCTCAAGTCCTCCACCAAACTCTTGAAGTTCCTTTGAATCTCTTCTCTCTACAATCACTCAAAATAAAATAATAAAATGGATAATATAAAAGTAAAAGTGATGCCTGAAAATCTCTCCAAACTAACTCCCCAAATGAAAACTTTCAAAACTTTCCAATACTTTCAAGACCTCTTTCAAAGTCTCAATCTTCTTTCTTTTATAATTTTCCAAAATGTGCTTTGGTTTCTCTTCAAAATGTCTAGATTCGATGTATTTTCCCAAGAGATGCATCCTTTTATGATAATTTTCGTCCATGGAGGTTATAACCACCTATTAAACCAATGAGTGCCTCAAAAACCTCTTTAAAATTTGCAAAAATGGAATTTAATTGTCCAACAAATGTCATTGGTGCTTAAGCACGGGGCCTCTAGCGCTTAGGGGCGGCCTTCTTTATTTAACCTGTGCTTTAGCGTCAGATCTGGCGCTCAGGCGCCCAAACTCTTTTGCACATTTTTCACCTTTTTTCTCTAAATTTGATCCTTTTTCACTCCTTTAAGTATTTTTCACCCTTTTACATGTATTTGCAAGAAAAAGACAAAAATACATTTTATTAAAAAATAATATCTCAAAAATAGGTATAAAAATGTGTCTAAAAATACTATATATTTTAGGTGTATCAGGGACATGCCAGCTCCTTAGCAAGTTTTGCTAGAGCATCAGCATGAGCATTTTCTCCCCTAGAAATTCGGTAGAAAGTTACATCAGAAATTTGCTACATTAGCTTCATTGTGTACTGATGGTATTCTACTAACCTTGATTTCAAAATATTGTATTGTCTAGTGACTTGCTGGATGACGATTTGAGAGTCGTCATAGATGGCAATGTCTGTTATATCCATCGAGATTGCCAACTCCAACCTGAAAATTAAGGCTTCACATTATACAACATTGTTGGTGTATGGCTCTGTCAGGTGATAGGAGAACCTCAACATACCCTTATCTGGTGTGATAAAAACTAAACCAATTCTTGCTTTGTCTGGTATAACCGTGCTTAAACCTTTGTCTTTTCTGGCTGATGAAGCTCTGTTGAAGTACATCTCTCAGCATTGCGCATTGGAGAATTCCATTTGTAATACTTGCCCATCTAGTAACTCATCATTAAGAGGGGATCCAGTTGGAAGTGGGTGTGCAACAAGAAAATTGATTCTAAAACCGCTTATATATGCAACAGTATAACAATAATTCTAATTATATTTTTCACTTATATTTCCTTATTTCCCAATAAAACAAAAAACTTGATTCTGAAGAAAAATAAGAATTTAACTTTTAATTTATATATATTGGGATACTACGCTAGTATAGGTATCGTTATCAAGTAATAAAGGATTTTTTTATTAAGATCTGAATATCAAACTCACAGGGAAGATATGCAATATGCACTTTTTGGAAAACTTTCTATTTTTAAAAAAGATAATTATTTAAACTAAATATGATTTTTCAATAAAGAAAGTTTAAATATTTTTGGAAATTTTAATATTTTAACAAAAACAGAACAAACATAAAAAGATAACTTGAGTTTTTGTAGAAGAAAAGCACTAAATATGAAAATATATTTCTCCTTATCATGAATCAGTAATAAGTGTAGGAATTTTGTTGTTGATGTATGCATATTGTGTTATGTCAAATAGGAGCAATAATATTCTTTACACTTACTAGAGATGCTATAAAGAATATTGGTTAATTTAAAACTTGAATAGTTCTGAAGACCGACTAGGCAGGGAAGATACTAACTCTCACTCTAGAGTTCCTTGATTCCCTTCACCTGGGGTCTAACATCTTGTATCAGAACCTAAAATAATAAACCAAGTTGGGGGCTTTAACCTGTCACTTTAAAGTCCTCTAACTCTACGCCCTTCAATGAATATTTCCTTATTTATTTGCACTCAATCATATGAACTATATTCTCATTCATACAACCTCAAGTGATTCTTTCCAATTGTTGACTGAGACAATAACATCTTGGTTCTTACATGTTCTTACAACAAATTTTAACATCTGGATTGGCCAAATCAAGAAGTAAATGAAGTACATGGATTTAAATCATCACAACTTCTTCCAACATTAAAGTTCAATACTCTCCACAACTTCCATCAAACACTTAATTACTTATTATTTTTAGAAAAAAAGATAAAGAAACTACTCAGAATCCATAGAAAAAATAAAATCACACTTTAGTTTAAAGTAGAAATCATTGTCAAACCAACAACAAGTCTCAAATTAAACCAAAACTAGTCTAAAACAAAAGATAAAAACTTATCTCAAGTCCTCCACCAAACTCTTGAAGTTCCATTGAATCTCTTCTCTTTTACAACACTCTTAATATAAAACTAGAAGTAAAAAAAGGGTAAATATGTGGTGCTTGAAAATCTCTCCAACTAACTCCCAAATTTTTTAACTTTCAAAACTTTTTCAGCACTTTCAGGGCCTCTTTTAAAGTCCCAATCTTCTTTCTTTTATAATTGCCTTGGTATCACTTCAAAATGTGTCTTGATTTGAGTTATTTGTCCAAGAGATGCATCATTTCACAATAGTTTTCATCCATGGTGGTTGTAACCACCTATTAAGCAAATAGGTGCCTAAAAAACCTCTTTAAATTTTGCAAAAACCGAATTTACTCATCCAATAACTACCACTGGTGCTTAAGTGTGGCCCTCTGGTGCTTAGGTGTGGCCTTCTCTGTTTACCCGGTGCTTAAGCACCGGATCTGACACTTAGGTGCCAAAACACCATTTTATTTGTACCTAAAAGAAAAACACAAAAATATCTTTCATTAAAGTGCAATATCTTAAAAATAGGTATAAAAATGTGCCTAAAAAACTATATATTTTAGACGTATAAATATCCCCCAAACTTAAAATCTTACTTGTCCTCAAGTGACACTTCAATCTTTAAAAACTAAATATGTATGATATGTAGATGAGTTTCTTTAGGAGTTACTAAAATTTAGATTTAGAAATATAGTAGTCCAATTTAGAAAAAATATTCAAACATACATGTCTCAAGTCCAAAACATGAAAACACATCTCATCACAATTCTCGCCTAAACATAAAAGTACAAACCACATTACATAGTTCAAACCAACACATAGATGCAAATATAGCAAGCTCGGACCACATATTTCATAACATATTCCAATCATAAAATAAATCTCTCAGTTCTACTCTTCATCCTCTGAATCACCGCTATCCCAAACTTTTGCAGGCTCATAATCATGATATCTAGGGTATGGAGGAAATTGCACTCCTTGGTTACCCCTAATGAGGCTCTCCAAAGATGAGTGAAATTTCTCTTCATAATCACTTTTTCTCATATTCTACCTATTAGTATGCTCTGCAAAATGCTATAAATTTTGTACCCTATCAGTTGTAAAATTAATATTATCCATCGTCCTTTGCAATAATTAATCTTGGGTTTCAGTAGAGTCACCTCTAGATGTAGAAGCACGTGAGGTAGATGTTCTAGATGAAGAAGCAGTAGACGTCTCCATTCCATAACTCTTAGAAAATCCTCCTCTCCAGCCAAAAATAGAATGCTCAGAATAAGTCTTCACATTCACATTAGTGATGGGCTTTAGAGGAAACAATAGTTCCTCCTAGCTATCATATTTCACTCTAGCTTTCTCAAATAAAGAAAAGAACAAGGAGGCAAATCCCAGACCTGCAGTAGTAATGACAGTGGCAGAACTAATGATAGTCTGAAAAATCAAAGCTCTTATGTTGATGAGCTTTCCTTCCTCGATAAAATAATTTAACGTCACACTATCTAGTCACTTCACTGAGATGATTTTTTGGTAGCAGACGAGCAGAAATAAAAAAGTGTCAGGCCTTTGAAGGTGCACATAACTTTAAAGTTAGGAAGTTGACTCTCCTCTCATTAGTTATCAGCATATATAATGATATATGTATTAGATATCCTCATCATGTGATATGTACCCAACATGAGATTTTTTTCAGATGTACTTTGATGCATTCAACATATTGTACCTTTTGAGGCTCTGGCCTGCACTCAATCTGTAACTTCTATTGGAGCAGATTAATGAAATATTTTCCAATATCAGATCATGTTACCACCATTCATTTTATTAACTTTATATTCCAATTGCCTAAGGAGAGACTAATGAAAGACCTGAGATTATCCCATCAAATGAAGAGTAGAATTAAGTTCTATGTTCGAGTTTATTTGTTTGGAGTCATTTTGTTTACATGTTAGTGTTTATTTTTAGTGTTTATGACTTTTTGTGAGTTTAATTGTAATATGAGTGATAATTGTTTAAATTTAGGAAATTTTCTCTTCCGATACCATTTGGAGTGAGAATTAAGTGATAATTGTATTTGTACTCATTTGTGAATTAATATAATTTTGTTTGTGTGAAAATTTATGTTATTTTCAGCCTCAAATTGAAATAGTTACTATGGAGAATGTTGGGAGAGAGGGTAGTTATAGAAAGTTGAAAATAGCCATTTAAGTGCTATGAGACCATTTAGGGGTAGTTTATTTAAGCAACTAGTGCATTATACTTTAATTTAAAAATTTTGAAAATCATGCACTGGCACCTAAGCGCCACATCTCGCGCTTAAGCACGAGCTAACCCGAGAGGTAGGCGCCTAAAAGCCACTTATCCACACTTAAGTGTCAGTTTACGAAACCGGTTCGCAAATGATTAAATGTGAAATTTTAGCCCGAAAATCAGCATTTTAACGCCACTTTCACCTTCAACCTCTCGAGTTCATGATTTTGTAGGGCTATGGCACATCTAAAGTGAAGATTTCTTGGTGGAATCAAGTGAAATTTGCTAGATCTAAGTTCCTTGGGGTAAGAGCTTTACTTCTATGAAAAAATTTTGGATTTTCACCATGTATTTTGAGCACATTTGGAGAAATTCAAAAATCCACTATCCATGACGAAAAATGAGGACAAATATATAGAAATTGCATGGGAAGTTTAGTTTGTGCTTTTGGAAGTTTAGTTTACTAGTTCAGACTTGATTTTTGAAGACTTCTTTGGAATTTATAAAATTTGTAGAATGACACCAAGAATGAAGAGGAGCAAAGGAATGAGCCCTTTTGATTCAAGTAAATTTGTTAGTTCTAAGGCTCAAGATCGGTACAGTGAATCATTTCAATAACAAAAACTTATTCAGGAGCATTCCAAGTGAAGAACTGAAAGATTTGATTATTCACCGACAGTGAGAACAATTCTGTTGTTGTCTTTATTTATATTGTTAGGGAGTTCTATGCTAACCTCGATGAGGTTGAAGATGATAGAGTTATGGTTCGAGGAAAGTTGGTACCTTTCTCACCGAAGATAATCAACTTGTTCTATCATCTACCACCTGGCAACTTATGTTTTTATGCAAATTATAGTCTGACTGAGGCGGAGCTAGACGAGATTATTTCTTACTTGACTATTGGAAGAGGACTTTGGAAGATCACTAATGAAAGGAGAGTCAATTTTACAACTTCAAAGTTAAGTGCACCTTGAAAAGGCCTGGCACTATTTTATTTCTGCTCGTCTGCTACCAACAAATCATCTCAGTGAAGTGACCAAACAGAGAGCAACGTTAAATTATTGTATCCAAGAACGAAAGCTCATCAACATAGGAGCTTTGATTTGTCAGACTATCATCAGTTCTGCCACAGCTGTTACTACTACAGGTCTGGGATTAGCTTCTTTGATCTTTTCTTTATGTGAGCAAGCTAGAGTTAGATATGATAGCTGGGAAGAAGTATTGCTACCTCTAAATTCCGTCACTAAGGTGAATGTGAAGACTTATTCTGAGCATTCTATTTTTGGCTGGAGAGGAGGATTTTCTAGGAGTTCTGGAATGGAGATGCCTGCTGCTTCTACCTCTAGACCATCTACCTTATGTGCTTCTACATCGAGAGGTGAGTCTACTGAGACCTGAGACACATTATTACAGAAGATGATGGAAAATATTAACTTTATCGCTGATAAAGTTCATAATTTAGGGTGTTTTGCAGATCATACTGATAAATATAATAGGAGAAAGAGTGATTATGAAGAGAAATTTCACTCATCTCTGGAGATCCTAATTAGAGATGACTCAGAAGATGGGGAGTAGGACTGAGAGATTTTTATGTTTGTATTATGTTGAGGACTATGTGGTCTTGGTTCTGCTACATTTGCATCTGTGTGTTGAATTAGATTATGTGTTGTGTTTTGGATTATTTATTTATTTATTGTAGTTGTGATGTTTGTGTTAGTTAATATTTTGTTTTTAAATTCTAGGGTAGTGACTGTTGTGAGTTTTGTGATTTTGTTAGTTTAGAACTTTACTTAATTCTATGTCTTTTGAAAAGATTAAAAATCTTGCTAACTTAAATCTTAAATTTAAATTTCAAAAACTGCTACGCTATATATTTCTTTTATCATATTTGTGTGTTTGTTTTTATGTTTAGATTGTGAAGTCAAAGTTAGTGTGTTATTTTGCTTTTAAGTCTATACCCACTGCTTAGAAGTCTATTGAATCTTTACATGTTAAATTGAAATGAAAATATTAGAAAATTTGATCAAAATTAATATTAGTCCTTTTT